>JAEIJG010000135.1:0-49561 GCA_037289395.1 Beauveria scarabaeidicola | reverse complement strand
ATCCTAGATTTACCCTAGGTCTAATATTTATATAAGTTAGCCTTTATTATGCTTCTTCGAGGACAGCTTGAAAGCTGTGTCTAAAATCTCCCAATCGTCTAACTCGCCGTCATCATTTACCATGAGCCCAATATGCTCAGCGACTATGAGCCGCGAAACCAGCCGTCGCGACCTCTGTACAAAGACGATTTGTGTGAGAGAGATCTGTGACTGAATATGACGGTGCACCCGCCTTGATTATGTCCGACACCCGCGGCGCATGCGTCTTGAGTGGCAAAGGCGCTGTAACTTACCGAGCCGAAACTAGAGCCGCTCTTGAATGTGGGCTATTCGATCAGGGTTTTATTATTGACGACCTCGAGCTGTACAGCTTTGGACTCTTGTCATCATGAACCGAGGCAAAGCTATCGAAAGCCACGGGACGAAGCAAAGCTCGCAGTATGGCGTGTTTATGCCGCAAAGACACTAGAGTATGGCTGACGTGTTGCGGTTTGATAAACCTGTAAGCAAGATTTAAATCACCCACAAGCCCTCATGTGAACATGGAACCCCCCCCAGCAAGGCATTTTCCGCCTTGCTACCGTCAGTGGCGTTTTGAGAAGCGAGCTCTGCAAGCCCAGTCTTGGCGGGCGTTCTGCACGGCTTCACGGTTGGATAAGGCTCTTGTCCTACCATGAAATATGCAATCATGTGCGCTTTCGCCCAAGCTGGAGGACCCCTCCCATTTATTCGCCGACGCTGCTGTATTTCTCCGATGAGAAAGAAGTCTATGCCACGTCTCGCACTCACCTTGGCCTCTTCATACCCCAATTTAGTTCTCCTCCAGACGTCATGTCGAAGAATCGAAAACGATAATTAATCAATAACAGTCGTCTCTTACTAGCCCTTTCATCATGGGCGCCCAAAGCGACACCGATGGCCCGCCAGCACAAGCAACGAGTCGCGACAAACTCCTCGAGCATCGTCAGGAGCTGGTCAACCTCACATATAAGCGCGGACAGTTTGTCACATGTCCAGCTTGTCGACATGGAAGCACCACAATACTAGCCAAGGAGCGGCTCGCGGGATGGCGGTGAGTTTGTTCATCTTTTTTTTTTTTCTTTTTTTTCCCACTCGGCCTCGTCTTGACCATGGCACAGCCCAGCTAACTGATAGTAACTGGGCTCCAGATACGCAGCCTGTACCGCCGTGGCCATCATCTTCGCGCCCCTCACCCTCGGGGTCATGCTCTTTGCCCTGCCTCTTCTTTTCAAACCGCAGTTTGCCGTCCACTCGTGCCGGCGCTGCGGCCTGCGCCTCGCCATCACCACCGGCGGCTTGAGCGACTACGCCTTCACCATTGCCGCCGACGTATCCGACTCCAACTTTGCTCCCGCCGAGGACGACTGGCGGCCCGACCTGGCGCGGCTGCCGGGCGGGATGCGCGTGGCTCGGTCCCCGTTGGGCCCGCGTCCGGAAATCTCGGAAAAGGAGATGAAGACGTGCTGCAAGCGCTTCAAAGACTTGAAAGCCAGGACACGCATCAAGCTCGTCTCTGAGGACTGGCTGTGCGGTACGGTTCGGTGCATGGTCATGACTGGTGCCGACAACCCAGCGACTGCGCAGGAAAGAGAGCAAGGGGAGGGAACAGTCTTTTGTCAGATTTACCTCAACAATGTTGATGATATCGGCTCCTACGCCAGCTCTGACCCAAACATTCAGGTCACCATGCGCGCTGCTACTCCGCAGCTCAACACATCCGATAAAGACGAGCCGCCGCCGCCGCCACACACTGCAGCTAATAACGGTGACTCGTTGCCCTCCGACTTGACCGAATTCACCGAAGCGTGCCGCATCCACTTCTTCCCCGGCGATGACTACTCGGTCCATTTCCATCTTCCCTCCAGCAAACCCCCCGCGTATTCCTCGTCCTCGTCGTCCTCGTGCCCGCCCACCGTCAACAGGTCCCCCGTTTCGAAGCGCTTCCGCACGCAGTTCTGGGGCGGCATGCCCATCTGGCGCTGGAAATCGTCCGAGGGAAACCTGCTGTGGGTGTCGCGGCGCTTCCGCGATGCGGACATGGCAGCGCTCAATACGACGCTGTGCCTCGTCGATGAGTATGAGCGCCTCGTGGCGGCCGTGGGCGGCTGGGAGAGTCGACGGATTCCTGGTGTCGCAACCGCTGCGGATGGCTCTGGCGGAATGATGCACGAGTGCAGACTGAAGCTGTATGCGGATCTGGATACTGGGGTGCTGGGCGAGATACTGGGTAGCTACTGTGCGCTGCTTGCGCAGGTGAGGAGGGCTACCAAGGAACTGAAGAGAGAGGATGATATGAAGCGGAGTTTGTATTAGAGCGCCTCTGGCATCATGCACTTGCCTTGTTTATTCTTTCATTTGTTCGTTTAGTGCGCTGTATTTGCGGACAGCCTATCGATTACACCAAAGAACTTTAGTGGTACTGCAGAAAGAGGATGATATGAAGCGGAGTTTGTATTAGAGCGTCTCTGGCATCATGCACTTGCCTTGTTTATTCTTTAATTTGTTCATTTTCTAGCGCTGTAATGCGGAAAGCGTATCAACTACAACAAAGAACGTTAGTGGGAGCTCAACGTCTAGTGGCTGGTGCGCGTGCATTGAAACCTCTGCCTACAATATCTTCTTACACGGGGGACTGACTTGACTTGGGCCTATCCGCTTTGTCTCGTAACCGGCCCAAGATTCGAACCTTGATTGATGTGAATTAGACCTTGTATACGTTCGTAGAAGTCTCGGCGATGGATAACATGGAGTGTTTTGATTGGAAGCTGAAATTTTGCTCAGCACAAATTAAAATGTATTATGATTAACTATTCAAGCCACATCGTACATGTTCCTCCAACAGGCAGTGATACAGAGGGTACTGGCTAGAGTTAAATGGCAGCAGCCAGGGCAACAGCAACCATGGCCATGCCGCCGGTGAGAATGGAGCCGGCGCCAACGATGGGCACGTCGGTGGGCTTGCCATTGTTTCCGCCGCCGGTGCCGGTGGCCTGGACAGTGCTGGTCGAGGTGGGCTTGGCATCGGAAGAGGTGATGACCGAGGTGGGCTGGACACCGGCAGAGGTGCTGGTCGCGGTGGGCTGGGCAGCGGAAGAGGTGACGCTGACAATGGCGTTGCCGTCGGCATCCGCCAGGAGAGGGCAGCCATCAATGGTCATGCAGGTACGACCCTCGGGGTATCGGTGACCCTGGTTGCAAGAGTATCTGCCCTGGCTGTCGTACTCGCCAGGCGCAGCGCAAGTGCTCTTGTAAATAAGCTCGCCATTGGCGTCGGCGAGAAGAGGGCAGCCATCAACGTCCTTGCAGATACGACCCTCGGGGTATCGGTGACCCTGGTTGCAAGAGTATCTGCCCTGGCTGTCGTACTCGCCAGGCGCAGCGCAAGTGCTCTTGTAAATAAGCTCGCCATTGGCGTCGGCCAGAAGAGGGCAGCCATCAACGTCCTTGCAGGTACGACCCTCGGGGTATCGCTGAGTAGGGTTGCAAGAGTATCTGCCCTGGCTATCGAAGTCGCCAGGCGCAGCGCAGTTGGCAGCAGAGACGGCGGCAATGCCCGAGGCAACAGCGAAGATGGCGGAGACTCTCATTGTGACTGATTTGGTGAGGAATGTTTTTGTCAGCTCTCTAAGCCTCTCTCATCTCAGAGGCGGACTGGCCACTCTTTTATAGTCGGCAACGCCTCTTGGCATTAATGGGCATTTTACGTATTATTGACAGACTTCGTATAGCTAGATGACGGACTGGTTTGACTAGATACTTTGCAGGTTGCTATGCTCCACGTACTCCGCCAACGTTGTCTTGTATCATGTATCTGTATCCGTAACTAGGCAATCTACGTACACCCACAGGGCCACAACAGTCGGCACAAGCTCCGCCGTGCAACGCTTTCCAAGGCAACGCACAGACGATGGCCCCCTAGACTTGAATATGTGCCGTATTCGGTATTCCTCATGGGGCTTTTGGCTATTTATCGCGTTCACCACCTCAAACTACCAATTCTTCAGGAGCGCGGTTAAACAAGCCGCCTTAGTTGCCCTACATCTCAAGGGAGAATAATCAAGCGCCATAGCAAGACGTACTAAAGAACACACATCATAGCTACATCGTCTTCTCACAAGCCAGATCCCGACGGCATAACCCGGACCGTAAACATGGCTGCTGGCCTGTGGGAAAGCATTGGACCGAGGAGCGAACTTCCGCCCTACATATTGCTCCACCTCTTGCATCCTGGTTCATCATACGATGCCCTGGAAAAGTGGGCGCTTGCATTTAATCAAATGTAGTTATTGACTTTTTGTATCGCCGTCTCCTTTTATTATTAGTCGTAGTTAATAAATAATAATACGAGATAGTTCCTGGCACCCCTGCGAGGCGGAATGGCATGGCGAAGCCGCGAAGCCCGGTATATACGGACGTCAGCGGGGTATGACATAATGATGCCAGTTCTGCGTGCCAGAGCAGCTGATAATTCTCTTACTCCGGAGTCCGTAGTCAACGAGCCAAGCCTTTCAATTTCGTTAAAGTTCGTATTTACTTGTAGCTGTACCAAGTATAGTCACTGCATAACTGATAAGTGAATACCCTCAGTTGACCAATTACCGTGCTCACCCCTTAATAAATTTAGAATGATCCCTTACATTTAGAATCATCCATCTCCTTCAGCTCCAGCGCGCAGCAATATTGCATTTATTTATTACTCCTCACTTTCACAGCTGCCCTGTTGCACCTGCCTACTTCGTAGATATGTGGTGTCGATCAAACATGAGCAGCAACACAAAAATAGAACCGGAAAATCTGCCAATTTTTACAGGACAGAGGAGAAAGTGGGAACACGGCCATAGGTCTGCCGACGGAGTTGGTGGGCCGGTTATGGAGAGTAATAATGTACAACTGACAATGAATGTCGGACGATTTTACCAGAGCGGCGCCAGAGCGCCTGATGGAAGGGTAACTTTGACTTGCTGGATTCTATTTATATCTTTTCTCAGCAACGGAAAATACAAGTTTCGCCATAGAACCCAGATTATCACAGCATACCACAACCCGGACTAAACCTTGGAAATAAGCATAGCCTAGTTGGCCGATGTGTATTGAGTAGTGCGACACTAGCCGTCAGCCTTTCCATCTTCTACTCACTATTGTATTTAACCCTTTGCACTCTTTTTCTCTTCTCCCAAGCTCTCTGAGGCTCTTCGCACAGAAGTGTTCGCTGTTGCCTTTGCAATCAATTCCTGCTTGTGAAGCTGGCAATATCTATGTACTAGCGCCAAGTAGGGAAGATTTCATTCTCGTAATCGAAACCCCCCTGCCTCGGGAATTATCTTTAGCTACAATGCCTCTCAAGTCACACAGTCACCGCCAAAGGATCGCGCACAAGCGCATCTTGAGACGCCCCAACGCAGGCGATTGGCCGGATTGAGTGGCCGGAACTGCAATCCGTAGCACACATTCTTTCCCATCTCAGCCGTCGATGGCTGCATCCTTCAGCGGACAAGATTCGGCTTCTGTGGGCCATCTGATGCACGTCGACTCATCTCCTGTCATGGTCATCCGTCAGCAACGGGCTATAACTACTAGATCTGACAGACACTTACCCTCATAATTGGCCATGTCTCTGCCTCGGTGGTCTTTCCTTTGTGTCTCGCAAGATAACATTTTTTTTCTGCACAATCGACATCGTTTCCATCAAACTACAATCTGAGATGACTGTTTGAGACTAGCAAAAAAGTAAATAGTTGACGAAACCACAAACGGCCGCCAGGCGCTGTCGTCTGCGGCCTCCACCATGGCGGTAACACAAACCGCCACCACAACCTTGCATCTAAAAGACTACGGCTCCTCCAACACATTTGTGCCTGTCAACACCGGCACCGAAGCCGCCCGAGATGTCGCATCAAATACATGGACAACCACGCGCCGACGCGGCGGCGTGCAACCAGCCCCCGCCAACGTAGACGACGACGACGACGACGCCGCCGCCATCATTGAAGCGTCTCGCGCGCTAGACCGAGAGTGCCCCGACGGCGGCTACGGCTGGATCATTGTCCTCTGCGGCGCCCTGCTCATGTGGTGGGCGTCCGGAACGACGTACGCCTGGGGCGTCGTCCAGCGCAAGCTGGTCGAGGAGCACCTGGCCGGGCCGGCGACCCTGTCCTTCATCGGCTCCCTGCAGGCCTCCATGCCCGCCTGGTTCGCCGTGCTCGACGCCTTTGCCATGCGCCGCTGGCTGGGGTCCAGGCGCCTCGCCATGCTGGGCATGCTCACCATGGGTCTGTCTCGGCGGCGTCCTGGCCAGCTTGTGCACGGAAAGCGTGCCCGGTCTCTTTGCCACCTTTGGCTTTCTCGCCGGCGCCGGTGGGAGCTGCGGCTTTGCCGTCGTTGCTGCCGTTCCCGCGCCGTACTTTCATGCCCGACGCGGCCTTGCCAACGGTCTCGTCTTTGCGGGAAGTGGATTTGGCGGTGCGACCAATAGTTTCTTCATGGACGCGCTCATTCGCCACGTCGGCATCGCCTGGGCTTTTCGTGTGCTAGGCTTGGTGACTTATGGTGACTGGTGTATTTGCCGGGTGGTTTATGACTGAGCGGACAAAGATTCCCGACAAGCGATTCATTGATATGTAAAGTTACTTTTAACTCTCACTATAGGTTAACTGATATTAACCTGCGGGCCTCAGGAAACTATTCAACAACGCCAACTTCACGCTCTTATGGTTGTGTGCTGCTGTCGGCAACTTTCCCATTTTCGTCCCCCCCTTCTTCCTTCCTCTTTACAACCAAGCGTTGGGCTTTTCCTCAAGCACTGGAGCCGGTCTTGTGGCTGGTTTTACCCTGTCGTCAGCCATCAGTCGTATTCTCTGTGGCTTTTGCTGCGACAGATTTGGTCCTGTAAATGTGCTTCTAGCTTCGTTGCTGCTCTCTGCTTTCAGCATGCTCGTCATCTGGCCCGTCTCGCATTCTCTGACTCCTCTTGCCGTCTTCTGCATCCTCAATGGTATCTCAAACGGCGGATTCTTTTCTTGCACTCCTACCGTCGCCACCAGTATCTTTGGTAGTCAGCGTGTAAGTGTCGTCATGGGCATGATTATGACTGCTTGGGCCGGAGGCTATCTTTTGGTATGATTTTCTTTCCACTGGCCAACTTTGACCTGTGACTCAGTCTAACAAAGTGACTACAGGGCTCTCCCATTGCTGGTTACCTGCTTCAAGCCTTTGGTGGAGCAGACGGTGGCCTAAAAGTGTGGCGAATCAAGCGAGGGGGAGACGGAGTCACACTGCAGGGCACGAGCTAAAGCAAAGACCTAGATAAATGTGTGTATAAGAGAAGAGAGGCTATCTAGGGAGAAAGAAGGTAGCGGCTAATAAGGGGTCCTAGCTAGCTAAGTCAGTAAGCTAGGACATACCTGCCTACTAATAACCCCTAGTATAAAAGAAGATATTATCTATAATATTAATTAATAGAAAGTTTAATCCCTTAATCCCTTAATCTCTTAAATATAATTCTAATATATTAATCTAATAGTATAAGTCTAATAAGAAGTAAGTATTAATCTATTCTTAATTTTAATTTTAATTTTATTTAAAGTATTATAATTTTATTTAAAGTAAGTATTAATCTATTCTTAATTTTAATTCTAATTTTATTTACTATATATTATTAGCCTAAGTTATCTAGTTCCCCTAGGAGCCTTTATTAGTAGCTATAGTAGAGATTATTCTATTAGGAGATAGCTTATCCTAAGCTAGAGTATTATTAGAAGCTACTTTATTAAGAGACAGCTTATCCTAAGCTATATTAGCTATATTAATAAAATCTACCTTAGTATTAAGTTTATCCTAAGTTATATTAGCAGAAACTACTTTATTAGGGGGTAGCTAATCCTAAGCTATATTAGCGGACTCTATCTTAGTAGGTTTATTCTAAGCTATATTAGTAGAAGCTATTTTATTAGGAGGCGGCTTATCCTAAGCTATATTAGTAGAATCTACTTTAGTAGGTTTATCCTAAGCTAAAGCGTTAGTAGAGGTTACTTTATTAGGGGTAGTATCCTTAACCTATAGCTTCTTATTATAAGCTTTATTATAGAAGTTAGCGCTATTATTATTAATTATAAGCTTCTTATTAATAGCTTTATCTTTCTAATTCTTTATATAAATAATAATAGTAGCACTTAGTATATTATACTTAATAGAGTTAATAGGCGCTAAGGGCGTCTTAATATTAAAGAACGCTCTTATAGTAGTATAGTAGTAATTCTAACTACTATAATAATATTTATTATAGTTATAAGAATAGTAAATAAGTATATCTTTTCTAATAACTACTTTATAGTTATATAATATATATCTAAAGTTATAGTAGTTATTATAGAAGTCTAGTCACTCTATAAAGGTAATTAAAGCTTTACTCTAGTAATATAAGAAAATTAGGTTATTAAGTAGCTTACTTCTTTCTAGGTTAGCTATATTACTAATATAAATAGTATAATAGTAAGTGTAGGTAAAAGCTATATTAATATAGCGGGCTTTATTAAGGAAACTAATCTTTAATTTATAAGGGAAGTTAATAATAATAATTTTAGCTTTATAGCTAGGCGAGTTATCTATAGTATAAACCTATAGGGCACCTTCTAGGATATAATTACATGAAATCTTATCTATAAGGTACCTTATCTTAGTAGCCTATATAACGTAACTAGTGATAATAAAGATCTTATATCACTATGTCTTATTATATTTACTAGGAATAGATAGGTTATACTAAAGGGAGATTCTTAACTTAATATAGAAACGCGTGGTAGTAGAGCTAGTATAGGATATAGTTACTTATATTTTAAATATATTCTAAAGATTAATAAATAAACTATAGTAGTATAAGTATAAGGAGTATTTCTTAAAGTAAGATATAATTTCACACTATTCCTTTATTAAGTTCTAATTTTCCTAAGTAACTATTATCTTACTATAATAGAAATAATAAGATAACTATTAAATAATACTACTAGAGAAGCAGTAGTTAATATATATATAGAAATTAACTATATTATTTTCCTTAGTATACTAAAGGAGACTAATTTCTTATTAAACACTAAAATAATCTTACTATAATATCTTTATTAGTTTATTACCTAGAGTAAGTATATAGAAAACTTAATATTTACTTAGTACTACTATATTAGATTACTAGGGATTATTAATAATAAATTTTATAGTATAAGGCTAGTAGGAAATAAAAATAAAGAGCTAAGACTTTATTAAGCATCCGCTTTTATTAGAGAAAATAAAAAAGGGAATATAGTCTATATTATTACTAAGTATATAAGCGGCTATAGGTATATAATAGAGGGCCTCCGCGGTTTTTAATATTTCTTCTAAGAGAGAAGTAGTAGCCTTTATTACTTCTATCTTACTAAGGGCGTAAGCGTAGGGGTCTAACTTAAAGACACTATAGGCCTAAGCTAGTAGAACTATATAATTATCTATTAGAGTAATATATATAAGGATCTAGTTTAAGAGGGATAAGGGGTTAGAGGCTATAGTCAGTTACGCCATATTCTACTTAAAGACTATATTATAATAGTTTATAAATAGATAGTTTATTACTAGCTTTATAAGATCTACGTTTAGCTTTAGGTGTTTTAATAAGACTAGCTTTATAAGGTAAGTAAGTTTACTAGAGAAGGTATAGGCCCTAAGAGTATTAACTCTAGTCTTATATAGATATTTAATAATATTATCTATAATCTTATTAGCTAGGGCTAATTAGATAATCTATATGTCTTTAGTACTAAGGGGCTTTAGACTAGTAGGCTAGGTTTTAAGTAATAAATAAAAGGCCTTATAAGTTTTAGCTATCTTTAAGGATTCCCCTTCCTCTAGCCTTAGTACTTTATCTCTTACCTTAGCTTTAGTCTTAGTATCTTATTTAGTATCTTCTTTAATATATTAGAGATTCTCTTCCTTAAACTCCTATAGAGCGTTTAGACCATTTAGTACTACTTTAAGCTTAATAGTAGTTTACTTATTAAGTTTAGTGATAACTAGGGTAGTATAGGCTACTATATTGCCTCTAGGATAGTAAGAGCTATAGAGAGCGTACTATATAATAGTATATAATATATAACTTTTTCTAGCGCTAGGGTATCTACTAATAATAATTATACTAGCTCTTAACTTAGATAATAATATAAAAAGGGATAGAGAGATATTAGTATAAAGAGCTAGATTATTTAAGCGGGGAAAGATAATAAGGAGATTATAAAGAGATATTACTAGGAAATCTTAAAAGCTATAAGTATATTCCCACTATACTATACCATCTATTCTAACGGGAACTTTATATATAGTATATAATACTACTATCTTATACTTAAGTGTTATAGAGTCTAGGAGTATAGAGACTTAGACATAAATAGAGTTACTAGACTTTATAGCTTTAGCCTAATTTATATTAGTGTTATAAGACTTTTTACTTAGGGTTAAAAAGTATATAATTAAAAAATCTATTAGCTTCTTAGGGTATTTAGTAAGAGGAAATTTAACCTTAAGATATAGAGCTTTATATACTTTTAAGTAGTTAGGCTAAAGGGGATAATAGATATAAAATAACGCGTAGTATAGTATTACGCCTAGAGGTAGACTAATATAGTAGCTATAAAAGGTTAGGCTATCTTTACTATGTCTATTCTTACTATCTATAGTGGGGTATTCTCTAATCTATATATATAAGCGTTCACGATATTAGTTATCTATCTCACTATAACGACGTAATTCTAGGGTAATAGCGTAAACACATTAAGCGACGTCTAATATTATAGCGTCTAATAGGTAGGTAGCGGCCTATTTAGTAGCTATAGCGCTTAATATAAAGGTAGATATTATCTTATATATAGAGATATAGATAGCTTCCTCCTTAATATTAGCTTTATTAGTTATTATATAGAATTCTATAATTTTTAGCTTACTATCTTAAAGGGCTTAATTAGCGGCTACTAGGGCGGTTTTCTTTACTTTATAGAAAATACTTTAAGCGTATTCCTCTACATCCTAGTAGCAGGTTATAAGATCCTCTATAATATAGGCAATATAGTAAGTGTCTATAAGATTTAGTTATAGGTAAGAGTTAGCTTTAATCTCTAAGCTAGTAATAAAGACTATATTACTAACTATACTAAGTAGCTTGTGATTCTTATCTATAATCTTAATAACTATAAAGAACTCTATAACTTTATTATCTATAATAGATTATCTATAGTTTATAATTTACTTATCTTTAGTCTTTATCTAGGGTAAGAGGAGTTTAAAAAACTTAGTATAGTTAGATACTTTTAAGCCTATTTTAGTAAGGACTTTATTATAATAAAGTTTATTATAAACACTAGTTAGTAAGGATATAAAATAGTAAGTCTAATTAAAGAAAAGGCTTATAACTAGAATAGGCCTTAGACGTATATTCTTAGGGTTTACTATTAGGAGTATAATATTTATACCTATTAGGTCGTAAATATATATATTTAGGGGTATTATTTAAGTAAAAGGGTTATATAAGGCGAGGTCCTACTTAAAGGTTAGTTATATATATTCTTTAGAATTTAGGTTAGTATAAGAGAGCTTAATAGATATTATATCTAATAATTTAATAGTTATTACCTAAGTCTTATACTATTTTCTAATTACTATATAAGGGCCGCCTACTTTATATATCTTATATAAAAAGGTATAGCCTAGACTAAAGAGTACTATTAAGCTAAGAACTAAGATAAATAGTGTATTTATACTATTAATTTTAAGGGGGGTTAAGGGGGCGGCCTTAAGAATAGAGTATAAGTCTAACTTAACTAGGAATATTATCTTCTATAGCTCTAGTAGCGGCTTCTTATAGGCGTAGATAAGGCCTAGCGTATTAATAGGGATAGCTATAGTAAAAGCGCGGATAGTCCCCTAATTATATTCTAAAAGGCCCTAAATATAAATAGAAGGGACCTAGTAATTACCTAGGATAATAAAGACGTTAGTATAGATCCTAGTAAAAATGTCTCTAGCGCCTAATCTTATATATTACGTATTATAGCCGGGGGCTATATAACTATTAACGTAGATAATAGTAGTGACTATTAGGGGCGAGCTATATAGACGGGCTAGTTTTATAAGAACTAGGTTAAGTAGAAGACTAGTTAAGCTATTATAGATGAGATTAGCTATCCTATCTTCTTAGCTATCCTTAGGGGTTTCCTTATCCTTAGTGATTACTTTTCCCTTAATATCCTTAATAGTGTCTTTAGCGATATTACTACTAGTTCTATTCCTAATAGTGTTATTCTTATCCTTAATAGTGTCTTTAGTGATATTATTACTAATTTTATTCTTAATAGTATTATCTTTATCTTTAATAGTATCTTTAGTGATATTACTACTAATTTTATTCCTAATAGTATTCTCCTCTTTAGTCGTGTTATTAGTAGTCTATCTATTATCATTAATAAGCCCCTCTTCCGCTATAGCGTAGCTATTATAATCCTCTCTAAACGCGCTATTATATTTAACATTATCTATTATTATAGTGGTTAATATAGGTTAGGGGATAGTATATAAAATCGTAGAAAAAGCGTAGAAAAAGGAATTTTAGAAGGGGTTAAGTATAATAATATAAAGTATAATAGTAGGGAGAGTGATAAGAGAAAAATAAAAAGGAAAAATAGTATAATATACTAACTACTAATAATATAAATAAGTAATAGCCGCTAAAACACTAGGGTCTAGCCTTAATAGCTAGTAATAAAAACGTATAAAAGGGATAATAGAATAATAAAAAAGAAAAAGTGGTAATACTATAGATACTTATAGAAGGTAGTAAAACTTAGATTAATAAAAGGGATAAAATCTAGTCTAACCTTAAAGGTATAATAGGACTAAGACCATATAGCCTAGTGTGCTTACCGGGGTATATCTACGCGCTAATAGAGGCAATAGGCGGCTTAGGTATTATTATGAGTATAAAAGGCGTCCTTATAAGACTAGGTTATATTACTATTTATAAAGATTAAGGAGCTTTAGTATATCTTCCTATAGAATGTCTTTAGGTTCCTAACTATTATATATCTTATCATAGTTAAGCTATCTTATTAGATATTATCGTTTATATCCTATGTAGTAATAGGTAATAATCTTATTAATAATAAATTTATTAGTGCCCTTTAGTGGTCCTAGGGGTAAGGCTATATGTGTTCTTATAGGGATAGGTTCTAGGTGTTTAATACTAAACTCTAGTTATTAGTTAAGGTATAAAGGAAGACTAAGCTTAAAATATAGTATAGAAATTTATTTAGTAATAAGGAAAGGGCTAGTATAATAGTAAGAGAGCTTAGTCTAATAGTTAAGATAGTACCTATTAGCGCTAGGCTTAGCTAGCTTAATATAAATAGTATCGCTTATATCTAATATAGGGGGTAGCTAATATTTAGAATTATAGTATATCTTAGTACGGGCGATAGCTAATTATACTGCGTCCTAGGCGTTAGTAAAATATACTCTCTATAAGGATCTAAAATTATTATTATCTACTATAGCTAAGAGCTATAGGAAATATCACGCTTTATATCTATATAAAAGCTTAAAGGGTAAAACTCTAGTTATACTTTATATAGAGGTATTAAGTAAGAATAGGATATAAGGTAAAAAGTAGTACTACTTAGATATATTATAGTAGGACCTAATTACTAATCGTAAGTATAGTATAAGAGTTTAGATAGTATATTTATTTAGACTATTCGCCTATTAATAATAAGTAGTGGTTAGTTCGCTAATAGTGTTTAATGCCTTATATAAGGATTTCTATAGGCGGGATATAAACTTTAGATTAGTGTTATATATAAATTAGTATAGTATACCCTAGTCTAAGTACACTAGACGCACGTACTCTGTTATCTATCGTTTAGTAGACTAATCCACATATCCTTTTAGGCACTAGGTAAGTTAAGAAAACTTATTAATAATAATAAGTAAGTAGTTAATTCTATCATATTCTAGTAGGCTAGTGATAAAATCTAAATATACTATAGTAAAGAGGCACTTTAGTATAGGTACTAGTTATATATTCTTATATAGAAGGGACTATCTAGGCAGGGACTTCTAGTACTTAGGGTAAGCTAATATATATATAGTAATATAATAATATATATTATAGAAGAAAACATAGTTATATAGGAATTTATATATATATAGGGCGCTTTTAGTATATAATTAATTATTATAACTAATATAAATAACTTTATCTACTATCTTCTTAGGGATATATAGGCGCTAGTTATCTATGTTATAGAAGTAGAGGAGTTTAGAATTAGGCTAAAGGGTAAACTAGTATAGTATACTTAGGGTATTATCTTATAATAAACGTGTATATATCTTCTTAAATATTAAGTCTATTAGTAGGGCTTATATAATATATACTAGGAAGTTATTATTAAGAGGGGCTACGTGGGGTTATAGTATAGTGTTTAAAGTTAGTTTAGCGAAGAGAACCTTAACGTTATTATAGATAGTAGGAAGTTATAATAGGGCGTTAATATTAATATGGGCTTAACCCTCCTTATACTTAATTTTAATATTCTAATACTAGTGTTCTAGATATAAACGCTAGTTTACTAACTAGTATTTACCTTTAGGTTTATTATTCCTAATACTTATAAAGGTGTCCTAGATAGTAGTATAGTTAGATACTATAATAATTTAAGTGTAGTTAAGGTAATATTCTAGCTTTTATAATACCTATACTAAGGTAGTAGTCTCTAGTTCTATAGTGTTATAATTAAGCTCTACGGAAGATAAGCTTTTAGATAGGAATAGTATTAGACATAGCTTTCTATTATCTTATATCTAGTAAAGGGTAGCGCTAAAACCATATTCCTTATTACTATCTATATATAGTTTAAAAGGCTTATTAAAGTCTAAGTAAGCTAGTTTAATAGTATTAACTAGAGTGTCTTTTAGCTTATTTTATATAACTTAGTATTCTTCTTATAGTTAGTCTATATTCTTATTCTATCGCTAGATATATTCCGCTTTATAGTATAGAGAAGGTGTGGAAATATTACTAGGGGGCTTAGTGCGGAAAGGAAAGGTGACCTTATTTATATAAAAGTCCTACGTAGGATTCTTAATAAGGGCGTGTTAAAACCCTTAAGCTTTAAGCTTATTTAAGGGGTCTACTATAGTAAAATAATAATCTATAAATTTATAATAGTAGCCTATAATACCTAGTCTAGCCTTTAATTACTTTAGGTTTCTAGGGATAGCTAGATCTTATATAGCTACTATCTTCTCTTATAGTGTACTAAGGCCTAGTTAGGACACCTAATGCTCTAGGGCTTATAGGCCGTTATGCGTGATATAGCACTTAGTGAGTGATAATATATAACCTAAATAGCGTAGGATAGTAAAATATAGGTCTAGATAGTGAATATACTTATTAATTATATATAAATAGATAATTATATTATTAATATATACTAGTATAAATTACTATAGGTAGGGTTAGAATAGGTTCTTTATATAATATTAGAAAAATCCTAGACTAGTAGTTAAACCTATAGTATTAACTATAAGTCTTTCTTAACTATAGTGAGGAGTAGTAAAAGACGTTTTTTACTTATCTAATAGCTTAATAGGCTATTAAAAGAAACCTTTTACTAAGTCTAGGACGGAGAATATAGTGCTACCCTATAGGGAAGATAGTATGTTATCTTACTATAATAAAGAGTATATATCTAACCTTAGCTTAGTATTAACGTGATATAGATTAACTATAACGCGGGGTTTACCTCCTTATTATATAATAAAAGCTAGGGAAGAGACTAGGTATAGTTCTCCTAATAGGATATCTTTAATAACGCCGGCTTTATATAAGGGGTCTAAAATACTATCTATTATAATATAGTTATATCTTAATAGGGTATATAGATATTAAGCTAGATCTAATATATCTATACCTTCTTAAAAGGTAATTAGTATAGTAATTTTATTATTAAACTTACTAATTTTAGGGTTAAATAGTTCCTAATAATATCTAATAAGATCCTTTAGTTTAGCTATATATTTCTTACCCTAATAGGTAGCTATATCTATAATACTTAAATTAAATAAGTCTTTATCTTCTAGTGGTTTAATATAGAAGAGAAAGCCATCTAAGCGCTTAGGGTCCTTAGGTATATTTTTAGGGTAGTCTAGTCCTAATAGGTTATCTAATATAATAGCTATTAATACTATAGTCTAAAATACTTCTATCTTATATATAATATAGGCTAGACTAATAGTCCTAAGGTCCTAGCTATAAAAAACACATATAGGGTGGGGGCTGAGGTTAATAAATAGGAGAGCGGCTTCTTATCTAGTGATTAAGGCGTAGGGGAGTAAGGCAAGACCTTACCTAATAGGCTTTAGTGTTAACACATAGCTATCTATCTAGATAGCTACACGCGTGTATTATAGGGGAATATTAAAGCTATAGCTAGGGGGAATAGTATATACTTTAGCTACCCTAATATAATAAACTTTTATATAGTTACTATTAAGGGTTAAGGCGAGTGTTATAGTGTGTCTATTAGGGAGTAATAGTAAGTCTAGTTTATTACCTTTTCCCTATATAATATAAAGTTAGTGGTATTAAAGAAATCTTATATTAAGGATTAGTCTATAAGATAGCTTATTAATAATATTATAAGGAGTTATATAGGACACTATAGATCTATTAGAATAGCGAAAATTAATTAGGATAGACACTATCTCTATAATACGCGGGCCTCTATCGCTAATGCCTAAGAGGAGTAAGGGTTCTAATATTATTATTATAAGAACCTTTAGGAAATACTTTATAGCTTAATATTTACTTATAAGGCTTAATCTAAACGTAGTATTAAGGGTAATAGTAAGAGTATAATTATTTATATAAATATAACTATAAAGGTATAAATTAGAGGTAAGCTAATAATTAGTATTTATAATAATATAAACTATAGTTTATTTAGCTCACTTAGTTAATAATATAAGGCTATTTTAAGCTTAAATAAGGCCTAGATTATTATATTAATCTTACCTTAGCGGGGCTAGCCTTATAAGCACCTACTATAGTCTTTTACTAGGGATATAGCTAGGCTAGGAGTTAATTCGTTATCTAACTTATCTATCTAGTTAGAGTTATATTTAACTTTAATTTAACTATCTTCTATATAAGTAAGGTATACTTTAATAAGGCGTGTAGGGGGCTTAGCTCTAAACACCTTTTTATATTAGTCTATAAATAGGGTCACTAGTTATTTAACAGGGGGTACTTTATTATTAGTAGTAATACCTATTAGTAGGGTATATTCCTTTTTTATACTATATTTATATATCTAATTATTATAAGGGTCCTTTTATTTCTAGGGGCGATTATTCTAAGGCTTACTATTATGTTTATTATAGGGTTTATCTTCCTAATTAATATGATAATAGTTATAGGGGTATAGGGACTAGTCTTAGTGTCTATCTCTATAGTTATTAGTGGAATTACTATCTTATTATTAGGGATAACTATCTCTATAGTTATTAAAATTACTTTCACACTAGGGATAAGTATCCTAATAATTATTATTATTCCACTAGCGAGAGTAGCTATCTTAGGAGGAATCCCTATCCTAAGGCTATCTTAATTCTTTATATAGTAAGTGTGAGATTATCTAGGCTTAGGCCTTTACTACCTATTCTATTATATCTTATTAAGCTTCCTAGGCTCTCTTAGCTTTATAATAGTAAGTTAGTAACTTATAGGTAATAAAATCCACTATTAGATTATCTGCGGAATTAACTAAAACTACTAGGCTTAGATCAGAATCCTAGAGAATGTGGCGGGCTATCTAGTCTTTATCTATACCGCTAGCCTTATAGTAGAGGGCTTTTTTATAGTTAAGGTACTATTAAAGTGTTAAGACGTCCTTAGTAGTGAAAGAATACTTAAGGCTATTTACTTCTTTTATAATTATACTATAGTTACGCTTAAAGTGTTCTTATAGGAGCTTAATCTATAGATCTAGGTCTTTACTTAGTTAGGCTTTAGTAGATTCTAATAGGCTAATAAACTAAGTATAGTTATTAGACTCTTAGTTAAATAATAGGCTAAAGGCTATATTTTAAAGAATAGTATTAGTACCTACTTAGCTAGTTATCTATCTAATCTAGTTAATATAGGAGATAATATCTATCTTTTTAGAGTTATATACTAGGACCTTTAGTTTAAATTATTAATAGAAACTAGGCGGGGGGGCCTCCTAGATATTATGTCCTTATCTAGGTAAGATAGTAGGCGATTATAGACAGGAATAACTATCTATATAGCGGCTATAATAGGAGCGGTTAGAATAGTGATAAGGTTAGGGATTACTACTAGTAATTAGTCTTATAGGAGACTCTAGGGGGTCGTTAGTATTTAGGCTAGCTAAAAATTATTAAAATAATTCTATTATTTTAGCTAGGCTATTAAGAGGGGTTTAATTTATAATTAGGTTTTATAAAGCGTAAGCTTTAAGCTATTATTATTCCTTTATTCTTATACTCTAGATAATAGTAATAGCTAGATTAACTTTTATATTATTAGCTTTTAGGAGGGGGTAAAGCTTATAATAAGTGTTTTTAGCTACTTCCTATTTAGCTATTTAAATCTATATAGTATTATCTTTATAGTCTAAGCTAGTATACTATATAGGGGGCGTGGTCTCTACTATATTATCTTCGTCTTTATTAATTAAGCTATGCTAGATAGAGATAGATAGTATTAGGGAAGGGGCGTAGAGTGAAGAGGTATAGGACGATGTTTCTATTTCTATACTAGTGGGGGATAATAATCTTAAACACTAGCGTTAAAATAAGTCTAGCAGGGCTAGTTATCCTAGTTCCTATACCTATAGGGATCTTAGTAAGGTATTTCCCGTTAATAGTTTATTAGATAAGGGGGAATCTAGTAATAAGTTTATTATTATCTCTTCTATAGTAGGGTATCTTATAGTATCTTCTATCTAAGGATATTATTATCTTTATTAGTTCTATTACCTTTCCTATTCTCTTATACTAAATAAAGGTGTTTTATAATATAGGGATTTAAAGTATAGTTTAAAGAAATAATAGCGTTTATATTAGTTAGAGAGGAGATTCTATTAACTAGTACTAGGGAAAAAATTTAATCCTAGAGGAGTAGAAGAAGTTATAGTTTATTAGTCTATAGGCTCTTTAAAAGGAAGGAGTGAAGGTTAATTAGTATAGTCTTTACTAAGAAGAGGTAGGGATTCTACTAAAACTAGTGTTAAAGATAAGGGCGTGCCTTAAGATTATAATATAGTTTTAGATAGGGTAATTAGGTTAGTTTTTTTAATAAAACGACCTTAACTATCTCTTAGTTATTTATTCTTCTTTAATTAGGGTTTTATTATAGATTATTATACGTCTAGTAGTATTATTTAAATAAGAGGAGGTAAAGAGTTAAAATAAGGTAAAAAAGGGGTTTCTAGGCTAACTAGAAAGGCTTAAAATAAGCTAATATATCCTTAACCTTCTAAAGACTAGATAGGAGGAATAAATCTAGGCTAAAAGGTAGTAGTGTTTAAGGATAGCTTATATCTAGAGTAATAAATATAACTAGACCTTATTATTCTTATAGTATACTATAGTATAATAATATATTAGTAGGAGATAGAATTTTAGTAAAGGAGAACTAGGCTTAATCTTAAAGGTTATTAATCTTTCTTTTCTAATAAGAGACTATTAAAAAAGGCTATATTAAGGCTTATAGCGTAGAGATAATAATTTTCTATAGTTAGAATTAGTAAGAAATAGTAATTACTACTATGTGGCGAATTAAGTGAGGGGGAGACGGAGTCACACTGTAGGGCACGAGCTAAAGTAAAGACCTAGATAAATGTGTGTATAAGAGAAGAGAGGCTATCTAGGGAGAAAGAAGGTGGCGGCTGATGAGGGGTCCTGGCTGGCTGAGTCAGCGAGCCGGGACGTGCCTGCCTGCCAACAAAAAGCGTACCGTCCCGCCATGTTCTACGCCGGCGGCCTAGCTTTGATCTCTGCGATTTTATTGTCTATTGTCCGTTTCCGCGTTAATAAAAAGTTTCTCGCGGCTGTATAGTTGACTGTTTCTGTTTGCATGGAATAATCCGCGGGCATCAAATGAAAAGACTTCGGTTCATTTCCCCTACATTCGCATTGACTGGAATTTCGGAGTCGATTACAGAACCGAGTTTTGGTATGAATCCTGTAATATTTGCTACACAATAACAACTTGATGATGATGTGTTGATAAAAGGCATCACGGCATGGGTCCCATGCTAGTCAGTCTGTTGTGAGTTAGCCTGCCTGAATGACGATCCGTGTTGCCTTGAGTGTATTGGCAGCAGACGAAGCACTGAGAAACAATTTTGGAAGTGAAATCAGGGACATTTTCTTCTAGGCACAGCCATATCAACTTTCGTTGAACATGAACAACTTCTCAAACACGGGTCTATCGGTGGCGAGAGTGGTCAGAGCCATTTGACCGAGGCACAGTGTATGGAAGAGAGCAATCGCGTCATCGTGTAGAGCAACGGCTTAGCGACAAATATTTTCGTCTAATCAATCCTACTCATTTAAAAATCATAGCAAAAGACGACGAAATTTGAGAAAGGCATCAATTTATAAAGCAAAGAAAGCAGATGCCACCACCAAATAGACCAACATGATATTAACCACCCGTCGTGAAATCGTTACTCATAGAGCATAGTATGTAAATCATTCTCTTCGTTTCCGTCTTCTCCTCCTCATCTCCTCATCACCATCTTCATCCCCGCCACTCTCCAATCGCATATGTTGTCCTTGACTGTTAGGAGTTGCCCCGAGCGCCCCTTCGCTCAGCACCTCTCCAATGACCTGCATCCAGCTTTCGTGACCATCCAGTGCATTCGTTACACCATGTGCCAGTCGCTCCACAGCCTCTTTATTAGTACCGCCTACATGCCACGCTCCCTGTACGTTCAAATTGCCTGGCCGCTGCGATTGACGGCGAAACGCGCCAGATCGACTCGTCCACCCATCGTGACTAGCTGACCGTCGGTCTAATCGCCGGCCTTGCGAATCAAACCGGTCAGGTAGGTTTTCAATCTCCTCCTCAGAGTCGGATTCATGACCACGGCCACCATCGCCCCCACGATCGTGCGTAGTGTCTGACGAGCGGCGCCGAGGAGCAACACGTCCATCTTGATTGCCTGGAGCAGAGTACTCTTCTTGGGTAAGAGCATCTCCATTGGCAGCCTCTTCTTGCTGTCTTCGGTGCATTTCCATCGTATGGGTGCTTTTGGGGGACATGGGGATGAAAGTCACAGACTTTGGCGCTGCGTGCGTCTTCTTCGGACCAGTCTCAGACGGCGAGTTGTTTATAGCGGCTGCTAGAAAGTCAGAATACAGATCTTCTTTTGTGTTGACGAGCTCAGCTGGAACCAACGCACCCTCTGAACTAGGTTTTGCATTGTCTGGATTTTGGGTATTGGTACTCACATATTCTGGTGGCGGATGAGGTCCAGCAGTTGGATCCGGCGGGGGACCACTCGGAGGCGGGCCAGGAGGACCCGGGGGCCCAAGTGGCCCAGGCGGATATCCAGTCATCGGGCCAGGAACAGGTGCCGGAGGTGGGCCGGGTGGTGGCGGAGGCGCGTAACCCATGTAGTCCTGAGGTACGTAGGGCTGATACTCATGCGACTGAGCCGCGGCTGGATCATTGTACAGATTGTACTCCCCGGGTCCTCCAGCAGCCGGGGTGGTGGGATACGGTGGATAATAGGCGCCCCCGGAGGCATGTAGGGGTGAGGAAGGTCTGTCATCACGGCGGTCATAACCGTCATCATAATCTGTAAACAGTCAGCGAATACTGGCATAATGCGTGTTGCAGTGCAGCTAACCATCTCGTGACCGCTGTCGCTCCCCGCTCCTGCGCTCGCGCTTCTCGCGGTCCTTCTTGTCCTTGTACTCTTTGATGCCGAAAGCCGCTGCGCCCGCGGAAGCCATATTTCGCAGGCTGCTTCGACTTCTCTTGCGTCCGTCATTGGAATCAGACGAAGAGTCATCGCGCTCCCGTCGCGCGCTTCGGCGCCTCCTGCTAGGCCGATCGTCGTCGGATTCGTAGCCTCTTCTGGCAGGAGGGAGGTCCCCATCACCGTACTCAACTAAGCCTAGCTCTCTATCAGCCCCAGCATCGGAATGGAGGGATCGGGCCATCGACCTGCTGCGGCTACGACTTTTAGCCCGCCGGTTATAGTAACGGTCATCTTCATCGCTCAGTGCGCGGGAACGGGAGCGCTCCCGCTCCTTCTTTTCTTGGTGATTCTTGTATAACTTGCCGGCAACGCCAGCGGCAGCGGCGACACCAGCAATCTTGGCACCGGTGCGGAGACGGGACTTGCTACGGGAGCGCTCGTTACCGCCACGAGACTTGGATCTGTTGTGCAAATGGCGCAGGACGCCGGCGGTAGCTGCAGTGCCTAGGGCAGCCTTGGCTAGTCTCGACATGCTTCTGCGGCGGCTCGGGGCACGGGTGGATCGCGAGCGGGATCGCGAGTCTCGGTAGCTGTCGGATGCGTAGCCGCGGGTACGACTGCGACCTCGGTGGGCTTCTTCCTTTTCAACCTTGTTGGCTTGAAAGTACTTGGCAGCGCCGGCAGCCGCAAGAGCGACGGCGGCAATGCCAAATCCGGTCTTGATTCGGGAATGGTGATTGGGAGATTCATCGCGGTCACCCCAGCGGTCTTCATAGGCACTGTGAGCTCTCTTGAGTGCTTCGGTACCGAGGGCGCCGAGAGCAGCACCGGCTAGAACTTTGCGGCCTCGGTGCTCGGGAAGATCACCATACTCATCGCGTTTACTCTGGAGCAAAGCAGTGACACCAGCACCGGCGAGAGCACCTTCGGCGAGGTGAAGTGTGTGATGGCTAGAGCTCTTGCTGCGACTGCGGGAGCGGCTTCGGCTTGGGCGACGACGAGAGCGGGATCTGCGACGGTGACCGTTGGAGACGTAATAGTCTTCGTCCTCGCTGTAGTACTCCTCCCGACGACGGTTGTCATATCTGGCCATGGCCCAGTCGCGGTCACGAGCATAGGGATCTCGACGGTAGTAAGGGTCTCGAGGGTCGCCGCGATATGGCGCAACGGGGCCAGGACCGAACTCGCGGCGCCTGTGTCTGTAATAGTAGTCATCTTCATAAGGGCCACGACGGACAAATTCGCGGTCGACGTCACGCTCTCTGGAGAGAATCATGGGGCCAGATTCAACGCGATCGTGACGGCTGTAAAAGGGAGGCTCCTGGCGGACGGGAGGTGGTGCTGGCACGACTGGAGCGTAATACTCGGTCTCCTTGCGATATCGCTCTATATCATGACCGCGGGAGTCTTCAAAGGACTCGTCGACCCGTCTCTCGACACGGATATCATCGTGGCGGGAGCGACGGTCCCAGTCACGGTCGGTTTCCATAACGGTACGACTGCGCTCTGCCGAGTCAAAGTTGGACCGGGGACGGTCGACAAGGTCGTTGGATACTCGACGAGTGCCTGAGAAGCGAGAGCGGGTATCGTCTTCGACTTCTATACGGTCGAAACGGTCGGCGTTTTTGGAGGGGCCAACTTTGTAGCGCGTAACAGTGGTACTGCTTCGTACGGGGCCGCGGTCCTCGTCTTCATCCTCTCGGTAGGTTCGGGTCGACCTATATATGTCGCCCATGGCTTCGGTGTGAGTGGTGTGTGGTCGGCAATAGCAAGACTTGCAAAGTTTATGCGCGCTTTTGTGTGTGCCTGTGCGCGTGCGTATGCCAAGTTTCGAGTATCTTGTTGTGTGCGATAAGAATGACGAAATGAAGAAGAAGCCGGGAAAGCAAAAACTGAGAGGCCAGAGGGATAATAAGAGTGGCTGGGCTGGGTTGGCAAGTCTGATGGGTGGGTGGACACAACGGGCTTGGGCGCGGGGCTCCTATTTGCTGCAACAGAACAGGTGAGCAGCCGGCACGGGCGTGGATGCTGATGGAGGCTGATGGAGGTTGCTGGACGGTTGCGGATGGGATGGAGGGGCCTGACCGAACTACGGAGTAGACTGACTACTCGGTAGCTGAGAGCATGACAAGCGGCGTGATGCACGAGGTGAAACAGGCTGGATGTGTGAAGCTTTCCAGTGGTGTGGTGTCATTGAGGCAATGGCAGCTAGGCACTCTCCACGGTCCATCTGGCGCGGGGCCCAAGTCATTCAGACAGAAGTCGAGGACGTCTTCGGTATTCGGACTGATGAAGCGAGGGTGTCGATCACGAGGCCGGTGGGTGGGTTGGATGTTCATGTACGAATAGACAGTACTGGTAGGGCCAACGGGCTACCCGTTGCTGTGCGTCATGTTGTGCGGGGCGGGTTGATCGCAATTCAGGCTTTTGACTTTAGTCTTTTATTAATAATCTGTATGGGCTTGGCTTGGCCGGCCGCCTTTGTTGTCTTTGTTGCTCCTTTGCCCCTCTTCTCTTACTTTTGGCGGGCCGAAGCGGAATCGCCTCCTCCCCCACCACACTGGTATCATCAATCAGGGCTCGGCACGTTGAGAAGCAGATATTTTGCACATTTGTTGGAGAGGTTTCTTTGGGTAGAAAAAAAATGTCAGAAACATATGTGCAAGTGCAGTAGCAGTTTAGGGTGCCACAGCTGCCGCTCCCGCCCGCGTTGGCTGAACAAGCTTGCGCCATTAGGTACTGCCGCATGCCGCGGTGGCATGTGTGACGTCGGAGCTACCCAAGCGGTACGTACCGTACCGCTTGTCGAGATGTTGAAAGGTTGGTTGACCGTGGTTGGTATTGAATGATGAAGGAGGCATCCGACATGAGACGATTGAAAAACGAAGAGAAAGCCTAATAGAGTGGAATCAAGTCTAAATTTAAGCCAGGCAACGAACTCACTTGCTTGCTCAATGGACAAACATAATCCGTATATGCCAGGCAATTTATTTTAGCGTCTTACAGCGCTGTTGGCTGTTGGGCACCGAGATTCAGTGGCTGACTGTGCTGAACCACTGTGCTGGACGCCTCTTAGCCACAGTGGGTGCAGCACCCCCAAACACGATCTCAGCCTGCGCAACCTTGCTTGACCAGAAAGAAGAAAGTGTTTGCACAGATATCAAATTTGTTCGATGGGCACCACACGAAGTAATGTTTTCCGGCTCCCGTCCAGGTAGTGACAAGTGCGTCTCGCAATAGCTTGCGACGGGTTATTACCTTGATATCACTTAGGTAGAGACCTGTTCCGCCAAGTACCGTCACACCAGAATTACACCAGCAGGTACCTAGAGCTGCGCTTGTCTCAATTAGGCTAAAGGCCATGGACCGCTGCGTGTCAAAGGTGTCCTCTACCCGGAGCTGAAGGGCCGATCTGATATCTCGACTTTCTTTCCACGACAACGCTTTCGCATCTCCATTGCTTCAACCCCCCCCCCCCCCCAAGAAATCTGATTGGCTCCGACATTGAAATACGAACGGCATAGTTACCGTCAGTTCTCGGCTAAACGACTCCCCACGCATTGGTTATGAATTAGCCTGCTACCTAGGTGTCGCATCCTCCTTCTACCACCACCTCGAATTCCATCGCTTAACCACGCACTTCTGGCCTGCAGAGTCAGCAATCCCCAGCCATGAACGGTTTCGAAAAGCATGGTTTTGATGAGGACAACTTTGGTGCCAAGGGCAGCGTCGTCAGCGCCTTTGATGCCTTTCGTACGGCCCGCCGCCTGCACTGTACTATACCATACATATCGTTTGCTAACGAATGCGCGCGCAGCCAAATCCAAACCCGAATACGTTACTCGCACCGCCGGCGGTGGCAAATGGACCGTCGCAATGATGTTCATCTCCGTTGTCCTCATGGGCTCCGAGGTGGCCCGCTGGTGGCGCGGCGAAGAGACGCACAACTTTGCCGTCGAAAAGGGAATCTCCCACGACATGCAAATCAACCTCGACATTGTCGTCAACATGCTCTGCGCCGACCTCCACATCAACGTACAAGATGCCTCGGGTGACCGAATCCTTGCCTCCTCCATGCTGCACCGCGACCCGACCATGTGGTCTCAGTGGGTGGACAAGGGCGTCCACAAGCTCGGCCACGATGCCCACGGCCGCGTCAACACCGGTGAGGGCTGGACGAGCCTCGCCAACAACGACGAGGGCTTTGGAGAGGAGCATGTCCATGACATTGTCGCCCTCGGCAAGAAGCGCGCCAAATGGAGCAAGACCCCGCGCTTCTGGGGCACTGCTGACAGCTGTCGCATCTACGGCTCCCTCGACCTCAACAAGGTTCAGGGCGACTTCCACATCACCGCCAGAGGACACGGCTACATGGAATTTGGCCAGCACCTGGACCATAATAGTACGTGAAATCTAACCTCGCTTCCTGACCGCGACTAACATTGACGCAAGAGTTCAACTTCTCCCACGTCATCTCGGAGCTCTCTTACGGCGCGTTTTATCCCTCCCTCGTCAACCCTCTCGACCGCACCGTCAACGTCGCCGCCACCAACTTTCACAAGTTCCAGTACTACCTCTCCGTCGTCCCCACCGTCTACAGTGTTGGCCGCAGCACAATCCAGACCAACCAGTACGCCGTCACCGAGCAGAGCAAGGAAATTGACGAGCACTCCGCCGTGCCCGGCATCTTTGTCAAGTACGACATTGAGCCCATCCTGCTTGCCGTCCACGAGTCCCGCGACAGCTTCATCGTTTTCCTCCTCAAGCTCATCAACGTCGTCAGCGGTGTGCTCGTCGCCGGCCACTGGGGCTATACCCTGTCCGAGTGGTTCGTCGAGGTGATTGGCAAGAGGCGCCGCACCAGTGGCGGCGAGGGTGTCCTCGGCACAAAGGGCGGCTACGATGACTAGATGGTGGTTTCGATTGAGATGGGGAAAAAACAAGAGCAAAAGTTGATTTTCGGGGCAAATTATTACTGGCGTTTTTGGTGTGGCGATGCATAAACACATTTGGCTGAGGTGGCAGAGAGTGGACTTGTACATACTACGGTGCACGTTTTAGATTATACTGGAATGGGATTTTATGTTAAGAGGACGCGGCCATCCAAATGGTGAAAGCTGTACCAACTGCAAACGCAACATCAAGTACAGAGCCCATGCGTACTAAAGCGACAAAGCAAGTTGACTGAACAATCATTGTGCTCTGAGTAGAGAGACCATCTTACATATCATATCAAGTCTACGCGCCAACCCTCACATGACAACATCCTACGCCGGCGTCTTCTTCACCCCCATAATCACGTCCTGCTTATCCTTGACCTCCCCCGCCAGCGTCGCATCCACCGCCGAATCATCCACGTCGAGCACGCCCCCTTTCACTTTCCTCTCGCCGCCGCCTTGCTCCTCCTCCTCCTCTTCACTCGCATCTGAGTCCTCCACGTACGGATTCGGCCGTACCACGCCGAGCGTCACTGTCGCGGCGGCGTCGGCGGCAGCTGCCTTGTGGTATACGCGGAGACCGACGACGGCGACGGCGTTCCACGGATCCTTGGCAAAAGGGCCGTTTTCTTCGTCGCTGTCGGCCTCTTCCGCAGAACTTTCAAACATTTTCGGATCGTTGCGCTGCATGCCGTCGATTTGGATGTCGAGCTCGCCATCGGAGTAGTCGGTGAAGGAGGCTAGACTCTCATTGTTCGAGTCGGATTCAGAGTCCTCAGAGTCTTGTGGTTCTCCGACTTTCTCTGCTCCCTTTTGTTTTGCCTCCGTATTGTCATCGGTATTCCGTTTCTCAGAGATTTCCTTGGACTCTGTATGAGGTGTCTCCGTAGACTCGGTTGTAGCCCCATCCTTGGCCTCAACCTTGCTCTCCTTCTTCACTCCGGGGCTTTCTGATTGCACCTTTACATCATCAGCCTCCTTTGGCTTCTTCGCGGGCTCAGCACCACTCTGTACAGTAGCCTTGTCCTTTTGCGCATCTTCATTAGCCTTGGTCTTCTTTTCTGGCAGCTCTCTGGCAGCTGCCTCTTTCGCTGCCTCCTTTGCTGCCTTTCTCTCCTTGCTAGCCTGTGCCTTTTCCGCCATCTTCATCCTCAATTTCTCCCTCTTCTTGGCCGCCCGGGCCTGACTTCTCTCGTGCTGCTTCTTCTTCTGATAATACGCATCCTTGTTCTTTTTTCGCAAATCCTCTTTGACAGCAGCGCGCCTCTTTTGCATACTCTTCTCCTCATACGCCTCGCGTGCCTTCTCCTCCTCTTTAGACTCGACAATACGGCCCCGGCTGTGCGCCAGGTCGTACGACTTGCCAATACGGCTCACTTTGTCGCGCTTCGCCTTGGCCCACTTGCGAATAGTCGCTTGGGCTGGCAGCTTGTCATCGTTTCGCCACGCCTTGATCTTAACGTACACCTCGTAAGCGCCGGCGTCGAGCTCCAGCTCCAGGTTGGCCGAGCGAAGGAAGAGGAGCGCTGGCTCGCTGCGTACAATGTAGCCTTCATAGCCAGCCTTGTGCACGCGAAAGGAAAGCTGGAACATGTACTGGCCCTCAAGACCTCGAAAGTAACGGTCGTCAAGCTGTGATAGAACAATCACGACTGGCCCTGACTGCGTTGTGGTAAAGGTAAAGTACGTCTCGTGGTACTCTTCAAGCCATGGAACGTGCAAGGTAGTCCAGATCTGGGAAACGTTCCATTCAGGGCCAAACAGACGGACGCGCTCAAAGACCTGGAAGTGACGCAGCAGATCTTGATAGCTGATCCAGAACTCACCATCCTCGCCAAACTTGTGACCAAGCTTCCGCATCCATTCGGGACTCCATTAGTACCATTCCTTGGAGCCGTCCGCCCAAGCGCCTCTCCACTCACCCTTGCCCCAAGGGTTACGCAGCAAGATTAGCCGCTTATCTTCAATCTCGACGACTCGTTGAATGGAGTATGCATGTCCCTCAATGATACCTTTTTGATCTCCGAATCCACCGCCAAAAACACCAGTCATGCAGCTAAAAAGAAACTCCTCGTTTGCTTGTAGCAGCTGTTTCCAAAAGTGCTCCTACGCCATGTTAGCTCCGCTGGAAAGCCAAAAGGACCAAGTAGGGGCCTACCTTGTCAAGAATATCGGTGGCAAAGATATCCGATGCAACACCGCCAGTGAGATCCTCGATTCCTTCGCCGGTGTATCCGCCTTCAATCGCAGCATAGTCGCCGTGGGCTTTCGCGTAACACTTTTCCAGCAGTGGCAGCCACGTCTCTTGCGGGTGCTCACACTGCGCAAAGTACAGCGACTTACTATTGGTTTGGAAAATACGTTTGTAGGCCTCTTGCGGGTTTCTGTATTCGAGCTCATCGAATGTGATGCGGTCCATCTGATTGTCGTCGTAATCTGCCTTGGTCAAGTACAGCTACAAAACACATTAGCACCCAAAGAATATCCGTCAGCGTATCCCGCGCTACTCACGAAATCATCAATAATCTCGGAAATCCACTCTCCGTCTCGGTAAAAGACGAAACCGTACACGCCGACATCCTGATCGTGCGCCACGCACAGCTTCTCAATCAGCCCCTTGTTGAAGCTCAGCGCGCACAGCGCCGCCATGAGCCAGCAGTCGCCGTCATTTCCTTGCTTGACATCGTCGGCCGTCGGGCCTTTGATGTAGAACTGCGGCCGGGTGAAAATCTCCGTGACGCGCTTGGCGCTCCGTGGACGAAATTGGGTCCCGGGCGGACCCGGCTGCTCCCCTTCCTTGTCCTCCGGCTTTGCCTCGGGCTTTGCCTCCTCCTCGAGCTCCGATGCCGCATTGTCTAGCGACTCGAGACACTCGCGCTGGTCGGTCTTGAGGTCAAACTCAATGTTGAAGTGCGGATCGCGGCACTTGCAGTTCACGCGACGGCAATCCTGCACGATTTTGGCCACCTTGGCCCTGCAGTTGGCGGCGCCGGCTTCGTACGAGGCCTCGGCGCTTTGTGTAGGGGTTGGCGCTGGCGTGGCTGCCTTTTTGCTTTTTCCGCGCCTCCTGCTTGGAATTACGGCAATTGCTGTTTCAGTCAGCCTTGCTATAAGCCTATAATGCTATTGTCCGGTATCGAGCGGGAGGATCCTTGCTTACCTTTGCCGGGAGCTTTCGTATAGAAGCTCTTCCAGAACATGTCAATCGCACGTTGCGGCGTCTTTCCTTCCATCGTTAGTAGTGCGTGTGACAGCGTAGGCGTCTAATTTGCTAATAATCATGAGAGCATGAGAAAAAGAATCAGGGAAATCAGGAGAAGCAGGCTTCGTTTGCTTTAAAGTATAAACGAGCCTGCATTTCATACATTTCGAGCGCCCTCTTGTCTTTTCGGGACAATCTCGTCGCATAATTAGTCCCGCAGGGCTATCTATGACATGGTTCTATTTAGCTCTTGGTATACCATTTGGGATACAAGATGCGAAAACGCCCTCTCATGATGCTCCGCCGAGTGGCCCTCCTTGACGCAGGGGCTTCGTTTACTTGCCGATGAGACGAGCATCAGTGTAGGTAGTGCTTATCATTAACACATCAGCACGCTTGGCTTTTTTGACGCCACTTTACCAGCCGCTACAAGCCTTATTCGCCGCAAGTATTGTCTGGGAAAGGTGCTGGTCAACCCACGCATTGTTCATGCATGTCTGCCCACGTGCTTAGTACAGATGTATAAATGACCGAGCTACATTACGTCGAGCAGCAGCGACTGACAACAACGCCTCTGCGTTGCAATGGTTATCAGCTCCATCATCTCTCACACGCCAACAGGTTCACCGAGGATAATGTGATACACCGCAGCACCCTTTTCAACAAAGAGCTTGGAGAGCTCCATAACGGCGGTCAGGCCAGCATGACCGGTGTCAGCATCAGCACAAAAGATGCTGCGATCGATCTTCGATGTCCGAAGCTCCGACAGCCTTACAGGCGCCCACAATTGCGAAATCCATCACCGCTAGTCATGCGAGGCCCCCAAATCACCTAAATTTTAAGGGTGAAAATGCGGACCAGCATCGTCACCGCTAGTGTCAATTATACTGTCGTGTTTTCCGCAATGGTGTACAGCTCATTGAGTTTGTGTTCCTCGGCCTTTAACCTTTTTGTGTGCCATGCTTTTTCGTCTTCTTTTTCGCCTTCTCGACAAGGCTCAGCAGCTCAATTCTCTGCTCAATCGCGGCAAAGGAGCCATGGGAGTGTGAATCGATGAATGGCCAGTGTATCGTCGAGCTTGGCACTGCGCCTCCAGGCAAGGCACGCCCAGCACAGCCCAGAATTGATAGAGTTCTCCATAATAGGCGACAGCCGTCCAAAGTTTTAAAACGTCTTATTTCGGATCTTGGCCGTCTCGCTGAAGAATTTAAACTTTGGCATGTGGTGGTCGAGGAATCCGCTCAAGTCTTCTGACTGTTACAGGGCGCTGCATCTGTGAACTCAGCTGCGGTCGCCTATGTGAATTCCGGTTCCCCGTCTCTCAATATAAGGGAAAATGGGAGATTATCTCCAAGAAAACATTATGAGAATATAGGGAGTTTTTCAGGCGAAAAAGGAGAGATCCTTACACCAAGTAGCTCTTTTACGGCACGGTTAAACACTACAGCTCCATCCCAACAACGCTTCCGACAAGCCTTTCTGTGACAATTGTTGTAGAATCCAAGTGCTTACTTAGGGCCTCGAGCCTCTTTCTCCTCGCTGCCCATTTCTCGTCATTGGACCAACTCTCCATACGCACGGAGCGGTCGGGACAAAACGTTGTGATGCCATCAACAGTTGCGCACTGGCCAGTCTGTGAACAATCCTGAGCTACGAATTGAATCCATCTATCCTGCAACTCGTAGCTAAGCTCAATGTTGGACTTTTGGTATTTACCATCTTTCATGTCCACTGCAAGTTCGCCAACATCAGCTTCCACACGGGCTTGGTCAGCGTCGGCATAACCTTGCAGAATCCCCTCATCAGCCTTCTCCAGCGCATGGTGAAAATTGCCAAAGGCGTAGATCAATTCAATGCCATGATGCACAATTCCTCGCAAAGGTCCTAGGAAGGGATTGCCAAATTCAAAATGGTGGTACTGGAGACCCAGATATTTAGGATCCTGGCCGCGGAGCAACGCTTGCTGCTCACGATGGGCCTTGAAGAATTTGTACCCTCGATATACTTTGAGCATCATTGTGCTGTCGGATACAAATTGAGAAAACGTCTCAGTAAATTCTTCATCAGACAGTGTAGGAAAAATGCCATACGCCTGAAGAATCTCCTCGGCTGCTGCCTCTGATGGATAACTCGAGGTGAGAAGGGCGCGGAACTTGGCGTAGTCCCCATTAGCGATGAGAGCAAAATCTTTAAATTCATCGTCCGCTGCACTTATCAAGAGTTGAATCTTGTCGTCAGACTCCCGGGGTACATCGCTCGTTTCCCCAAGGTGAACGGAAACACCACAACCCAAGTTGCTTTGGCGAATGGTCCACTCATCGACAATCAATGTAAACAGTGCCCAGTGAAGCTCTGCAACGCATCCAAATAGATCCTTTGTGGGTAGCCTTCTCAGAAAATCGAGTCGGTCAGCAGGACTATCGGCCTCGACTGACCAATATCGGCAGAGGTTCGCCCACCGCCGGTCAGCCTTCTCCAAAGATGTTAGATCGAGGCCACCGACAGGGCCTGAGAGCACACCAGCCTTTCTGAACAGCGGCCTCTTCGTGCCTAATTCAGCCTCGAGGAGATGGAGATAACATGATATTCCACCAGCAGAGTGACCCATGATTGTATTTCTGGTGTTGTCTCCCCCAAATGCGGCAATGTTGCACTTCACCCACATGAAAGCAAGTTTCTGATCGTAGAGACCAAAATTGACACCCCTGAGAGCGGCATCACTGCTTTGAGACGCAATTATATCGGATAAGCCACAGAAACCAAATATGCCTAGGCGATAGTTGATAGACACGGCGATAAAAGGCGTTTTGTTACCGAGAGAGCGAAGTACAAGTCGGGCGGGATCTGCGCGCCAACTCGTGATTAGTGGACGCCTTGTGCGTTTCAAGAGGCCTACAAACTCTCACTACATACCCCATACTGGATCGGTTCCCGCGCCGTCTTTGAAACCACCACCATGAATCCAAATGAGCACAGGCAGCCGGGTCGTCTTTGCATCAATGCTGTGCATTGCAAGTGCTGCTGTGCTCGGGCGTACAACAAAGAGGTTCAAGCACTCGAACTCATCCTGGCCAACGTCTGGAAACGGCAAATATGACTGAAACGCTCGTGTGTCACCCTCGGGCGCTGGACATCGGGGACTGCGGGTGGTCAATTCTCAGGTTGTTGCCGGAGGAAGTTGTCCGCGTAGGATGAAGGCGTACCCATTCTTTGTAGCGTCAAAAACATCACGCGGCAATTGATCTCGGAGACGAGCATGCTCCCATCTTCGCGATACCTGAGCATACGGTATACCACGAAACTCCTCGATCTCCTCTGAGATGACTGATCTCCTGCCGATCACGGTTTGGATATGGCCCGAGGGCGTGGGCAAGTGTACAATGGGAGCCCGAGTTGACTGGAATTCGGATACCATGATACTGTAGCGACACCAGATTTCACTTGCAGCGCAACACAATAGGTCGAAGAGTAAGGAGAGGGTTACTGGGTATAAGTAGTTCCTAATATCTCGGCAAGACAGTCATACGCCGAGAGTTTATCCACCGTGAAGATTTCCGTCTAGTTACAGATCGCTCAGCCCCGCCTTGCGTAGCTCGCATGGACTAGCATGAACTCCGAAACTACCTAGACATGAGCTCCTGGATGAAGTCCTATAGCAACGCTGCATATTTGACCCGGTGCAGACGCGATATTGTTGGATACCTTCATTATATGCAGAATATCTCGCCGCCGAGCAGTGGGTAGCGCCGAGAGTAGGAACATAGGTGCGTCACGATCCTGAATGGTGCAATGCGTTTACGAGAGCTGCTTTCGAAGATAAGAGGGTTGGTTGCTTCCGTGTCAGCAAGGGCCTGCCACGTCGTACGCGCCAAAGCCCTGCGGCGCGGCGGTATCCTGGTGCGTTTTCTTTTTCCCGCATCAAACTCGACAAAGAGACGGCAACAAATATGGGCTTGAAACCATGGCTTGCCACGTGCAAGACCAGCCCTACAGAAATTGCATACGGCACGAGAAAATGTAGATCTCAGAATGAAACGGCACGCAGACGGGAAAGAAACCGAATGCCGAGATTAACGAAAGGACCTTTCTTCTTCTCCGAACAACCCAACGAGTCTAAAGACCCTGCCGACATGTCGCTTTTCGCCTGATGTGTCGAGAATCGCTCGCGGCGGGAGTTCGTGGCTATCTGGAGAAGGAAAAGGGAAAAGGAAAAGAAGCGAGAAAAAAACCAAGCTCTCATCTTGGCTAAGCTGCCTTGCAGTGGGGTCCGGCGGCCCAACTGGGGTGCGCTGCACGTGACTTTCTTGAATCACGTGCAGCAGCTTGTGAATTCATCGTGCTTGATTGGCGCAGTTGAACCGAGGATCCGACACAGCCCGTGGATTTCCTTCTACCGAATCGACAAACGTCACAAACCCCAGACTCACGCCCCCGGGGTTTCTGCCAGACTGACGACATCATCGAACGATTTCTTCTCGATACACCATTCGCCCTGTCCACGTCGATATCCTGCAATCATGATTGCCCAACGTGTCGGTGTCGCTGCCATGCGCAGAAGTAAGCCATCTCCGAATATACCCTCACATGCCTTCGGCTGGGCATGCGCCGTCTGCGCTCCCGGCTGGCGTTTTTCTAATTGAATACCGCATCATCTCGAGTATATAGCTAACGTGTCTCTGCTTCTTTTTAGCCGTCTTTAGCCAAAACATGCCCCGTCTGGCCATGGCTGCGCGCATTTCCACCACCCAGGCTCGGTAAGCTCTACTGCAACACCCCCGACATGACAGCAAGCCTCAACTCGAATCTTGAAAGCATGTTTTGCGCCTACAAAAATCGAATCTAACGCATTTACGTTGCCTTCTAGTCCCATCGAGACGACCCGTCTGTCGCCCCCCGAGGGCGATAGCATCCTTGCCAAACAGCGTCTGCAGCGTCCCATCGCTCCCCATCTCGGCATCTACAAGCGCTCGCAAACCTGGTTCTCCGCGTCGGCCTGGACTCGCATCACCGGCTGCACGCTCTCCGGCACCGCCTACGCCTACTTCCTTACATACCTCATCGCGCCCCTCGCCGGCTTCCACGTCGAGTCCCAGAGCCTAGTCGCCGGCTTCGCCGCCCTGCCCTTTGCCGTCCAGGGCCTCGTCAAGCTCGGCCTCGGCTTCCCCTTCGTCTTCCACTTTATCAACGGCATGCGCCATCTGAGCTACGACCTGCTCAAGGGCTTCGCTAAGAAGCAGATCCGTACCAGCGAGCGCACTATTCTCGGCGTTAGCCTGCTCACCACCCTCTACCTCGCCTTTGGCCTATAATCAAATGACCTATTCAGCTAATGGCTTAACTACCGGGGTTGTTTATTTGTATCGAATATTCGCATCGATGTGGTCAGAGAGACGAGGGGGGACGGCAGGGTGCGGTATGCGCGCCACTTGTGTAACCAACTACGGATATCATCGAGCGGACTATCTGGGGGGTATAGAAGTATAACGGCGTGGTCTGTTGGCAATATGTCAACTTATTTAGAGAATACGTGCACATTGCACATTTCCTTTGTCAGCTTCGTTAGCACACACTAAAAAGAAAAAAGTGTTCGACGACATATGCGATAGTGTGAATTGCAAAGCACTGGCCTCATGTTTTCTTTACTGCATCATTCGAAAAAATAGCATCGCGCCACCGCGGCTTGTCTTTTTGGCTTTATTGCCTATTTATCTAACCACGCCAAGAATTGATGGTATACATATAACCTGATATCCATTAAACGCCTCATTTCGCCTTGCCTTAATACCCAAAGTCAAAAAGTGGTTTACTCAAAGGAGCGTGCTTCGAGGACAGTCTGTATCAGTCTGGTGTTGTTCGACAACGCAATCCTGTTGCCGACGATGGGGCCAATAAACTCATTTAGCTCGTTGAGCTGGGCGGAGGTAACAGATCCAGCACCATTGAGCACGTGAGCATCGGCGTGCGTGACCAGTGAGGCAACAGCTTGTACCAGGCCTTGTACGAGCATTTCGTACTCGATGGATCCTTCCGACTTCTCCTTGAGAGGCTGCAGGATGCCCGAGTCGAAGCTCTTGAGGTTACGAAGAATCAAGAGGCGGACGGCCTCGGGCCCACCAGCCTCGAGGATTCCAATGACGGCACCATACAGCACCGCGGGTGGTTTCGTTGGATCGAGGAAATAGCGCAAGCAAGTACGAGTAAGCTTTGGTCGGAGTAGCGCGTTGGAAGCCGAGTATTTGTGTGCCATGCGGCCGATGAGCGATGCGGCAAGCTGTCTCAGCTCGTACTGCTCCTTCATTGCGTCGACGCCGTCGTCGCTGCCCAGCTTTCGCGCCATTAAGCACGTCAGCACCGGGGCAGAGAGGGAAGAAGCATAAGGATCCAGAAAAAGTGTCTTGTTCTCAATGAGAGCATTCGTCAGTTTCATCATCTGCTTCAGTGTAAAGGTGTCGTCGAGCTGGTGTGTCACGCGGTCCATGATGAAGTTTATGAAGTAGGGCGCAAGCTGATGCAGGCCAGGGTCGTCTCTGACAGAGCCGAGGGCGGCTTGGCGAAGACGAACAACTTCTTCATCTGGGGTCTCATCGAGGATGGCGGCTTGAATCTTGTCAAAGTACAGAATCAGCTCCTTGCTGACAATGTGCTTGACGGATGAGTTGGTTGGCGAGCTGTCGTTGCCAGCCAAGGCAGAAAGCGCAGGGTTTGCGCCGGTTCCCTTGGGTAGCAAGTCTTGGGATCTCGACTCGGCCGTCGTGGGGTTCTGGGGAATGGAGGGCTGGACACCCTCAATGGCGAGCCAGTGTGCTGCCAGAGATTAGCATAGTCGCGATTTAGGCATCTGGCCATAAAATACCTGTAAAGTTCATGTCGCGCGGCACCTTAGGCAGCGGGGCATTGATGAGCTTCTCAAACTCTACCTCCTCGTCGTCAATGTAAAACAGCGGCTGGCCGGGCCCCAGACTGGCCTCGCCGAATCGCAGCGGCCTCGTTGAGTCGTATCCGTAAAGCGGCTCAGCGTCGAGGACGCGCAATGCGAGGGAGACATCGTTGACGGTAAGCGTCGTGCGGCGCGCCGCGCGCATCAGGCGCAGACTCTCGATGATGACTTGGCCGACGCGGTACTCGACGTCCTGAGCGAGCGCCTTGGTCGCCTCCTCGTTGAGCGCGCCGATGCCGACCGACTCGGCTACGTCCTTTATATTCTCGGCATTCCACAAGAGCTTGGGCACTTCCGAAGCCATGGTGTCGGATGGTTTCGGTCGCTGCGTGCCAGCGAACGCGGTCGAATAGTGTTGAGTGGAAGTAGGTAGGTTCTACGGCGCAGCATAGGCGACACAAACCAGCCAGAAATGGATGGTCCGTGCGTAAGCGACTACCTAACTACCGGGTAACTCAGCTTCAGCGAAATTGTCGCCTGCATTTTGCGCAAGCCTCTACAGGACTCGGGGGGGAAAACGAGACATGTTAGCCATTAATGGTGGCAACTGAGATAGTTTGGATAGAGAACGGCAGTGTGATGTACCCTTTGTGAGGTCGCAAAATTGTTGCGGTTTTTCGGGGCAAAATAGGATCTAGGAGCAAGAGCTGAAAATCATCATCACGACAACAGTACAGGCAACATTTAAGGAAAAACAAACGTACTAAAGTTTAGAGTCGAAAGGTCAAATCAAACACCCGTTCTCCTTCCGAAACGCTATCGGTTCACCCAGCTCACTCAGGCTCCAGGATGTTCCCATGAAGTTCTTGGCATTCAACTAGATTGACAATGGCCAACTCGGGCTGCGTGCCGTTGCAACGGCAATGTGGCACCATCCATGCACCATCCTGTCACCCGACGTCTGGATGCTGATTTTAACAGTTCATCTCATCTTTCTGTAATAACAGCTAGCTGCGCTACAGTATCCAACTCAGGACAAGGTGCCTCCAATGCATCCACACTTCCCACGTCTGGCGCGGGGTAGCAAGTTTACTGCCGGACACCCAGAAAAAAAGCAGATTTATTACCCATTGCAGCTATTCTGACGTCAATCAGAGCTCATGTTCTAATAGCTATTACCACATGTTGTGGAGCACACTAATAACGCAAGAAATAAGGCCGTCGTCATGGTAGTAGGAGGTTGAGAAATTCCGCGCACTGTAATAAATGAACACATATCTGTCCAAAGCCTCCCAACTAATAGCCACTGTTCAGATACATCATTCTAATCACAGGCGGACTCTCCGTAAAATCAAAATGGCTCCCAAGATTCTCGTCGTCCTGACCAATGCTGACAAAATTGTCAAGCTTGACAAGCCTACTGGCTGGTACCTGGTAAGATTAGCACTATGAAACAAAGCAAGCAACAAATCTCGATTTGAAAGCTTTGTGGCCTAATAATTCGATGAATGCAATTTTTTAGCCCGAGCTTGCCCACCCCTACGACGTTCTTGCGCCCAAGGCCGAGATTGTCCTTGCCTCCCCCAAGGGCGGGGTAGCCCCCCTGGACCCCAGCTCCGTCGAAGCCTTCAAAAACGACGAGTCCTCCAACAAGTTCCTCGAGAAGAAGCTATGGGAGAAGACAGCGCCACTCAAGGACTTCATCGGCCGCTCGAGCGAGTTCGCCGCCCTCTTCTACCCCGGCGGCCACGGACCCATGTACGACCTCGTCGACGACAATGATTCGATCGCGCTCATTGAAGAGTTCTACAAGGCTGGAAAGCCCGTGTCCGCCGTCTGCCATGGCCCCATCGTCTTCGCCAACGTTAAAATTGACGGCAAGCCGCTTGTCGAGGGCCGCTCGGTCACCGGCTTCACCAATGAGGAGGAAACCCAAGCTGGCCTCACTGAAGCCATGCCCTTCCTACTCGAGGACCGTCTCAAGGCTGTCGGCGCCAAGTGGACACAGGCTGACAAGCCCTGGGGCGAGAAAGTCGTCGTTGATGGCCAGATTATTACCGGTCAGAACCCTGCTTCCGCTCATGCTATTGGTGTCGCAATTTCCAAGGCGATCGGTACGTCACAGCTTTCCCAGGCCACGCAAAAAATTGTACTAATCAATCTGTAGGTGCTTGATCCTGCAAATCGAGAGTTATATTGATGTTAGAAAGAAATAAAGACAAATAGTGGAATATAATACTAAATAATCAAGGAGCATAAAGCATATTTATTATACCTAGGCATATCTTAACAGATAATAGGCTCGCATTATATTACGTTTACTTAGTATAACTAAGTTAAGGCATGTAGACAGGACAGGCGAATTACTTTATACCCCCACGAGAAGTACGGGGCGTCACTACGGCAGGCGAGAGCTTATAGTCTAGTTAGTATAAATCTAATAGTAAGAATAAGTCTATATATAATATATATCCGTGTCTATCTAAGATATATAAGTAAATACTTACTTATAGTGTATATAAGGCACTAATTATATAGCTATAGTATAATTAAGTAAATACACTTAATTACTTAAGTAAGTAAGTAATTAGTAGATTTTACTTTAGTTATGTAATAAATTTTAATTTTTATAATATAAATTTTATTTATATAAATAAGCTATTCTTTTAATTTTTTTTATTTAATCTTCCTCTAAAATTTAAAGAACTTTTAGTAATTACTATATTACTATTATAGATTAGTATTATTATAGCTTATTAGATACTCCTCACCCCCCTAGGTCTTAATCTCTAATAAGTGATTTAAAGAGATACTTTAGCTAGGGGGTGTAGTAATTAAACTACTAAAGGAGTATATATATATATAATTAAGTGATCTATAGAAGTATATATAACTATACCTAATTTAGTAGCACTATATGACTAGAAAGTCACTTTCTAGTATAAATTAAGGATAAGAAGAATTACCCTATACTTAGCTTAAGGATTTATAAGGGAATTCTTAAATATAAAAAGAAGATAATTTCTAGTCTCTAGACATATAATATTTTAGATAAGGTATATACTTTTTAATTCTAATTCTAGTTATTTATCTCTTTACGTAAATTGCTCTTACGTCGTGACCTAAATCGGGCTATGCCGGCCCACTTAGTCATGTCGCGAGACATTGCCACCGAATTCAGCGGGTCTTGTTGCTCTGGGCTGCGACACTGCACATGCCTAAATCGGGCAGGAGTCTTTGCGTTCCAGCAAGTTCAAAGCTTCGTTAGCTGTGGGGCTATTAGTGCCCATCTTTAGATTTGCTTAGGCCATGATCGCGACAATTAGTCTCAGTAATTCTCAGTCAAACGTAAGGTATATGTTCTAAGTGGAGATGGTGGCTTTGTATACTCTGTAGGACTAACTCCCGGCTAGTTTAGCCGGGAGTTAGTCTTAAGAAAAATATAAGAAATTAAGACTCCTTTTAGTAATTAGTAGATAAGGACTACCTACTACTAGGGCCCCTACTAGTGTGGTACCTCTGTTATAGGGGTGCTCTATCGCTATATAAGAATTATGAAAAAAATTAGGGCTACGACTGAGAATTCTAGCTGAGACTAATTGTTATGATCACGGCCTAATTAAAGTCTTTTTGTAATTGGACCCTGTCCATAAGTTCACCGTAACCTCTTGACCCTTGCGTAGCGCGATGCCAATATCCAAATCGGCTGATAGAGGTTCTCCAATCAGAATGCTGGATGGATCTGATTTGGGGAAAAGCGCACGAAGCCTTTGGGATCTGTTAGTGTTTCTTCTGCCAATATGCGCAACGAACTTACTGCTGAATTTGGGTAGAGCCATGATCAAATACTGAATACAGGTGCAAGGAAAACTATGAACAAGAATGTTTCCAAAACTCTAAATTTAGAGATGACATCTCGCGGTGGCTATTATTACAAAAGGTTCTGATCCGATGGAGTCGCGATTGTGTGCCGTGGGGGAGATGGGCTGCCCGGGTTTTCCGACATGGATGGCAGGAACAGTGCCGAAACTTAACCACAGGTTGCGAAAGGTAGCAACTGTCCACTACCAAGGCCAGGCCGACTTTGCTCTCAAAGGTCTGGCGACAAGATTGGCAAGGAGATAGCTCGTACTTGGCACGCATCAATCTCGACAATAAAGAATCATGGTAGTAGTAGAGACAGAGACCGAACTCAAAGGCAAAGGCAAACAAAAACAAAGGGAAGCAACCAGACATGCCGCCAACAGGGCGAATATCGACCATTTTTGCATGATCTTGACACCTCAGGGTTCACAGCAATGCAGGAACAGGATGCCTATGAATGAAGGCGCCATGGCTTTACGCCTCCATTCACAAGCACTCTCGGGATTTCCAGAGTCCCCGCCTCCCGCCTCGCCATGCGCACTCGCATCAGACCTGTCGCAAGAAAGTGAAGGCCGGGTAATTGACCGGATACTCTTCTTCGCGTGACTCGAATTCTTCTCCTATAAATAGATGCAAAGGGCTTGATCCGGGGTCTCTGAATTTGAGAGGAAACAATCCCACAAGTGTCTAGCTCTGGTGTGCCTTTTCACCCTTGTCTTAAAACCTACACCATTTTATTTAGCCGTCAATGGGTTCTGTTGGTATCACAAGGGTCGTACGGTACGATACGTAGGGTTCTTTAGTGTTAATGTTCTTGCTTGATTAGGGCCACATTTGCCCTATCGAGAGTTACAGGTCTATTATATAGTTATAGGTCATTTAATAATAGCGAGCTAATAAGAGCGCTATATTTAGTAGTTATAGCTAGTAGCTATAATACTAGTAGTCTTTCTCTTTTAAGGCTAAAAATTATTAAATTCTTAGATTTAAGCTAAATTAGCTTAATTTTATTAAAAATATAATAAAAAATAGATTTTTCTAATATATATATATCTAGTATATCCTTCTTCTACTTTATAACTTTATACCTCTACGCCTCTATACCTTTATACCTTTATATTAGCTTTTTTAGTTATTATTCCTTTATATTATTATAGACTACTTATCCTTATATCCTAATATTAATCTTATTTATATTAATAAGGCTTTTAAGTATTAGATTTAGTAATACTTTTATTATAATATTAGCTAGATTATAATTACTATTAATCTATCTTATTTTATATACCTCTCTTTATTTATATAATTATTAGAGTATTATAATATTAATTATAAGTTATTTTTTTTTATAATACCTAATTTAACTAGGTATTTATATAAAAAGAAAGAGTTAGTTATTAAAATTATTAGAATCTTTAGGAGGTTAAGCCTCTTAGTTATTATTACTAGTATTAAATTAAAAGTATATATAATATTTACTTTTTATATTATACTATATAATTTACTTATTAGAGTACTTTATATTACTTTCTTTAATTTAGTTAAGTTATATATAATAATATTACCCCTTAAAAGGCTCTAGTTATTAGCTTATTCCTTATTACCTAAGATAATAATATAACTTAGTTAAGAGCTTAAGTTTTTATTATTAGTAAATAATCTATTAATAAAGATAAAGAGCTTAGCCCTAGTAAGGTTAATAAGTATATATTTATAATAATAACTTATTCTTAATCTATAGTTAGTTTATTTCTTAGGTAGTAAGTTAGATTTAAATACTTTAAGGTAGTAATAAGTAATATTTATTATATAAAGAATTATTAAGAGTAAAACTCTTAAAACTAATTACTTAGAATTACTTAGATTAATTAATAAAAAACTAGACTATCTAGCTATAAGAAATCTCCTTCCTTATATACCTATTTATCTCTTTATTATAAAGTTAGATTACTTTAGATTACTAGTAATTTAAGTAATTTATTATCTTATAGATTACTATTAACTTACTATAATCTATAGTAATCTAATATACTATTAGATTACTACTATCTTATTATAATCTATAGTAATCTAATATACTATTAGATTACTACTAGCTTACTATAATCTATAGTGATCTAGTTATATAACTAGTTATCCTAATTAAGTAACTTATAAGTACTCGCCTAGCTACTTCTCTAGGCTACCTCCCTAGCTACCTTATGCTTTCCTATATTTATAATATAATACTCCTCTTTTATTAGTCTTATCCTTAAGGCTATAATAGTTAGTCTATTATATTTTTATTAACTATAGGTTCCTTTTTATTTTTCCTCCTTATATTATTATATATTTACTATATCTAACTATATATCTAAGTCTTATTCTTCTAAATCTAAATAGCACTTAAAACTAGTAATTACTATTAAAGAGTTTAGGGTTATTATTATACCTTATTCTTTTTACTATTCTAAGAAGCTCTTTTATAAGATAATAGAAGGTATTTTTAAGTATAAAGAATATATTTATTAAGGTTATTCTTATAATAACTTAGGTATACTAGTTTTTTCTTTTAATTAGATTATCTTAGAATCTTAATATTTATATTATAAAGAAGAAGAGGCTATTACCTTTCTTTAATATTTTTAATATAAATCCTCTAAAGTATTAGTTAAGCTAAAACACTTATAAAAATAATATAAGTTTCTTATAACTTATAACTTTACTATAGTTTAATATAGTCTTTAGTCTTTTAATAAACTTAATAAGTCTAAATAAGCTAAGTCTAAGGCTATTATATAAGTATAGTCTTTAGGCTATATAAATATATTAGATTAGAATATTATCTTTTTAGATTTATTATATATACTTAAGAAAGAACTAAATAGGTAGAATACTAGTTATTAAACTACTAAAATAAGTTTAAATAGTTTATAAGGTTCTTTATAGGTTCCTAAGTATTTTTAGAGTTTAGATATCTTTTCTATTTAATAAGATAATAATAATTTTTAATATTCTCTTTTATTTTAAGTATTTTCTTAACTTTATATTTATTAGTATTATTAATTATAATTCTTATAGTAAGTATAAAATTATCTAGTACTTTTTTAAGTAATAATATATAAAATATTAGATAAATTCTTATTCTATCTAGTAATAATAGTTTATAATTAGTATTTAATAATTTTTATTTAATAAGGAATAGTCTAATTTTCTTCTAGTTAAGTTTATTATTAAGTTATTTTATCTTAATATTTTTATAAATAAGATAAACTTTATATCCCTCCTCTAGGATTAGCGCTAGTAATCTCTTTTTATCTATATAATATTTTATCTAGTTTTATAAAAATATCTATTTTTATTATAAGTATTTCTATATTTTAGTAATTATTTCTATATATATAATTACTACTAGTATATTTATATTATATATTATATATATTTTAATAATAGGGTTAAACCTATAGTTCGCCTTAAATAGTAATATCTTTATATTATTAACCTTAGAGCTATTATAAGTCTATTATATAAGTAATAGCTATATTACCTAATTATCTTATTAGTAGTTAATATAGCTCTATAAGTATTATTTAAGTATTTAGTTTAGAATCTCTATCTAACTATCTAATTATAGATAGAATATTATAAATAAGCCTTACTTAATCTTTATAATCTCTATTAAGTATTTCTAGAAGTTAGATATAAATAGTTTATTATAATCTAATATAAGCTTTATTAGTGTGTTAGGTCTAAAATAGTCCTTATAGTATACTATATAATAGGTACTACTAATAAAAAAGCGCGCCTCCCCTAAAAATAATAAAAATAACTTTTTTACCTTTTTTATACTTTATTTCTAATATTAACCTTATAATTAGAACCTTATTTAGGCGTTCTTTTAATTATTAACTATATATTACTTCCTATAATAACTTTTTTATATTTAAACTAGATATAATTATATCTTTTTCCTTTATAATTTTTATATTTTTAATAATTTAATACTTTTAATTAAACTAACTTTAATTATTTTATATATATATACTAACCCTTAGAGAGATAATAATCTTTTATTATATTATAAACTATAGAAGCTCTTATATATAATACCTTATTATTATAGGTTTTCTAGTAGTTCTTTTTATTTATTATAATAGAGGTTATAATAGGGAGATACCTTATTAAAGGTTAAGATACCTTTAATTAGAGACTAAGAGTATTAGTAAGCTATTATAATAAGATCTTAAGAAATTTAGTAAGGAAACTAAGAAAGCTTAATAGATAAAAAGTCTAAAGATAATTTAACCTAAAAGCTTACTAGTTAAGAGGCTAAGTAACTATAGGTAAGCTTTATTTACTAAACTAAGATATAAATAAAAGAAATAATAAGCTAATAATTTATAGATATCTAATATCTAAATTATCTAGTAATACTAGAGTATTAGGTTAATAACTTATAAAAGTATTTAATTAGGAAATAAGATATTAATTAAGAGTTTAAAACTAAGGAAAAAAATAAGATAATATAAACTAGAAAGATAGTATTAAGTAAAAGACTATAAGGCTAGTAGTTATAAAAGACCTTATTACTAGTAGTAAATATAATTATATCCTAAAGCTACCTTAGTTATTTTAAGATAAAATAATCCCCTAATTTAGTTAAGAGAGCTTAATAAATATATATCTTATACCTAAGTTATTAGTAGGCCTATATTATCTTATAGTATTAAGACACTAGGCTAATAACCTATAAGTATACCCTAGTCTAAGAACTAAAAGATAAGTTAAGGGTAGAAATTAAAATAAGATTAAGATATTACCTAATAAAATATATAAGAAGTTATTAATTATAATACTAGTAGTTATAAGAGGAAGATAGAAGTTTCTCTTATCTTTAAAAGATAATAAACTCCTAATTTCTAACTTATAATATAAAGTAAGCTAAATATAAGCTATTAAGTTATTTAAAGAGATATTATCTTTATTTTTATTTTAGTTTATATTAAATCTTCTAATTATTTTTTAACTTTTTTATAATAATTATATTTATATTATTTAGTAATACTAAAGTACTAAACTTATATAAAGGCTTAGCCTTTACTATTATATAAGATATCCTTAACCTACTAAATAACTTAATTAATAATATAAAGAGGATTAATATAAAGGAAGGAGCTAGAGAAAGAGTAAAGAAGGGTAAGAAGAAGTAGGCCCTAAAAGGTAAGAAGGTAGGTAGTACTAGCCTTAGTAGAGGATAAGCTAATAAAGGATTAAGAAAGGACTTTACTAAGTATAATACTAACTTCTTAAACTCTATTAATAATAAAGATCTCCTTATAACCTTAATCTAGGTAAATCTTTAATTATAAACTACTTTTAAAGAAAAGTTTAATAAAAATAATTTTACTAATTTCCTAAAGAAGTTTAATAGCTAGCTTAATATCTAAAGTATCTTAATCTCTTTTAGGTATAAAGAACTACTTAAGATAATAAAGATTTATATATTAGAGGAAGTTAAGTATTTTATCTTTAATTATAATTAGATAGAAGTAAAAATAAAGCTAGTTAAATATTTCTTTAAGTATAATACTAAAGAAAGATTTAGCCCTTAGATTAAGTTAGCTAGGTATAATAAAATACCCCTAATAAATAACTACTAAGTAATTAGTAAATAGCTTATTAAATATAAGTATCTTTATAATCTAGTTAGTAAAGACCTCCTTATAATAATTAAGTAGTCTAAATACTTATAATTAGTTATATTATTAAGAATATATTTTAGTATAAGTAAGTACTATAATATTAGTATAATAAGTTTTAATAACCTACCTTATAAAGAGGTATATTAAAAGATCTTCTAGTTTATTAGAGATTATATCTAGTTTTAATAAGATAAGAAGTATAAAAAGACTACTAATTAGAAAGTCTAAGTAATAAAAAAGAGTAAAGTAATAAAGAAGGTAGAGGATATAAAGTTAGTATCTTAATAAGATACTCCTAAGCCTACTAGTAACTTAGATATAATTAAGGCTATTAATAAGTTAGAGAAGTTAGTAATTTATACTATAAATAAAGATAAGGAGAAGGATAAATTAGCTAGAAAGGATTATAAAGAGCTCCTTAAGGCTATTAAGTAAAACCTAATAAAAGTTAATATTATTATTAAAGATAAGGATTAAATTACTAAGTTAAGTAATAATAAAGAAGAAAAATAAGAACTTTATATTAATACTATAAGATTTAATATAAAGAAGAAATATTAATATTACTTTTACCCTAGGTATTATTTAAATAAATATAAATTTATAAATATAAATATTATTATTTAGTTTTATACTTATAATATAAGTACTTATACCTTATCCCTTAGAGATCCTAAAGAATACTCTATTTTACCTTATCTATTAGTCTAGCTCTAGGGTAAGATAGTAATTTAAAAGCTTATAGTTTTTTAGGCTCTAAAAGTCCTTATATTAAAGTTTAAAAGATAAGTTATATTACTAAGAGAAGCCTTAAACCCCTAGATAAATACTATTCTTAGTAAATAAGAGAATATTAATTATACCTAAAATAGGCTACTACCTAGGTAGAAAATACTATAGCTAGTAGAAGTATAATAAGGACCTAGAGCTAATATTATTTTCTTAGATAATAATATAAGACCCCTAGTTATTACTTTTATTAATATAGTAAGGTATTTAAGGAAGTAATTATATATATTTAATAATATAGTAGAAGGTAAGGACCTTAGTAATAACTATAGAAGTGTATTTACTAAAGACTTTTAGTAAGAGGATATTTTTAGTAAGAAGAAAGAGGGAGTAAAGAGTAATTTAAAGTATTAACTAATTAATAAGATTCTAAGAAAGAAAATAAATATAATAACTACTAAAGTTATATAATATAATCCTTTAATTAGATAATTACTATTATAAAGAATTCTAAATATAATAAAGTAAATTAAGAAGATAGAAGTAGTCCTTATAATACTAGCTAATATAAAGTAATCTTAAGTACTAATAGCTACTATATATTTTCTAAAGAAGTAAGAGGCCTTTAAATAAGCTTTTAAAAATACTCTAGTAATAATAAATATTAGTATAATTATAATTAAAAATAGTAAAAGTTCTATAAATAAAGAAGAGTATTCTATATTAATAAAAGCTAGAGAGTATTTAGTTATTAAAGAAAGAGAGGATAAAGAAGTTATAGTAGAGATAATCTTACTCTTAGACTTTAGTGATATTTTTAACTATATTCTAAGGTTAGTAATTTATAACTTAAGTATAAACTATATCTTTAAAGAAAGGTATATAATAGCTTTATAATAATCTTTATTATTTATTTATATTAAGATTAATAATCTTAGTTAGAAGCTAATTAAGGCTTTAGTTAACTCTAATACTAAGGGGAATATTATAAGCTAGGAAATAATAGCTAAGTATAATATTACTATTAAACTAAGTTAAGTAGTATTAATATCTTACTTAAATAGTAAGGTAGTTATAATTAGATTAATACTACTATAACTATATCTTAGTAATACCTTTATCTAATAAAAAGTCTATATTATAGATATATTAGTCTTAATAGACTTTATCTTAAGAATATTATTTATAAGGTTAGCTTAAGTAATATTTAAATATCCTCTAGACTAAAAAGGTATAAAGATATAAGTATAGTTTAAGAAGATAAGAGTAATAACCTTAGTAATAAGACTAATAACCTAGGAGTCTATTAAAAAGTTTCTTAATTAACACTAATTACTATAGATATAGACCCTAGTCTTTAATCTTAAGTTTATTTAATAAAAAGAGTTATTAAAAGGAGAAATTAAAAGTAAAGATATAGTTTTTAAGTTTAAAGAAGATAATAAAGAGGAGATTAAATAAAGTCTTTAATAATATATAAGTAAAGTAAAGGTTATAATAAATAAAAAAAGATTAAGTACTAATTTATAAAAGTAACTTATTAATAAGCTTAAAGTCTTTATTTTATATAAAAAAAAAAAGTAAAGGTAAAACTATTAGATATATCTAATAGTTCTATTCTAAAAAGAGACTTATATTAGTAAGAGAAGAAGTAAAAAAAGGTAAAAGGGAGAGTTAAGGAGATAAAAGACTATATAAATTTCTTAATAAAGAAGTTCTTAAAAATCTAGAAGGGTATTTATTTATATAGAGAGTAGCTATATAGTATTAAAGAATAGATTAAGGACCTAATAAAGTAAAAAAGAGATATATTTCTTATAATACTCTATAACTAAGAAGCTATATTAGTATAGACTTTTAAAGAGAGTAGTAGCCTAGATCTAAGTATCTTACCCCTTATAAAGCTAAAAGTAGTTAATTATAAGCCTTAGTATAAAAAGTCTATCTTAATCCCTAAAGGTATTTTATTAAAGTTTATTAAGATACTAAAAATAAGACTTAAAGTAAGAGTCCTTAAAGAGAGCTATAAGCCTTACTAGAATCTTATCTTTTTTATAATAAAGCTAAGTAGAGGATTATAACTAATTAATTCTATTACTAGAATTAATACTATATTAGTTTATAATACTAATATTCTTTTAATCTATAAAGAGATTATAGAAGATTTTATTATATATAAAATCTTATTATTATTAGACTTCTTTTTAGGTTATAATTAAGTA
>JAEIJG010000134.1:0-49896 GCA_037289395.1 Beauveria scarabaeidicola | reverse complement strand
TTTTATATATATATACTAACCCTTAGAGGGATAATAACCTTTTATTATATTATAGACTATAGAAGCTCTTATATGTGGTACCTTATTACTATGGGTTTTCTAGTGGTTCTCCCTGTCTATTATAATAATAGAAGTCTTAAGTAATCTAAGGATAATTAATAATACCCTTATAAAAAAAGAGTTATAAAGTTACTTTATATAAGTAACTAGTATATAGTAATATAAGAAAATAATAAAGTTATTATAAAAAGCTAAAAAAGGGGAGGATATTATATTTAGACTAGATCTTAAAGTACTACTAAAAAAAGAAAAATAGAAGAATATAATAATAATATAACTTCTTAGTATATACTTTAAAGAGAAATTATATATTAAGTACTAAAACTTTTTAATAATACTTTAGACTTATTTTAAAGTAAATATAGATAATTATATAAAAGACTAAAAAAAGGTAATATATATAACTTTTTATTTATAAAGAAAGACTTAGAAGTAATAAAGTAGCTACTTTAAAGATACCTTAGTAAAGAAATATAAGGGTTTTATATAAGAAGAATTCTATATATAGTATAAAAATAAGCTAAGAAGTAAGGATATTAAGGCTTAAAGGGTAATATAAGTATTTATTATATACTAATAGAAGAACTCTAAGTTAGTAAAGGAGTACCTTTAATATTTTAAAGATATAGTATTAGAATTACTAAATATATTAGCTTTAAGTATAAAGATAATATAAGTAATAAAGTATATATAAGAGTAAATTAAGATAGCCTTAAGTAATAATAATATACCTATAATATAGAAGCTATTAGAGTCTTAGGTAGAAAATATAGAGAGAGTAGTAGGTATAATATACTAGACTAGAAGAATAGGGATAGTAGGGCTATTATAAGGGACCTTATAAAGACTAGTAATACTATAAGGAGGTACTAGTAATACTATAAGATATTTTAAGTATAGAGGGGTAGAATATATATAGAAGGACTATATAGTACCTTACTACTTAATCTATTAATATTAGTTATATATAATAGTAAGATATATAAATAGTAACTTTACTTTATTTAAATAAATAGTAAGTAGTAAACCCTCTATAATATTACTAAATAATATACTAGTAAAATAAGTAAGATTAGAAGACTAAGATTAATAGGAAGTTTATTATTAATTATACTTAAAGAAAGAGATTATAATAAAAATATATTAAGGATAAAGCTAAGAAATTATACTAGTCTTCTTAAATATAGGAAGTGACTTTAATATAATAAATAAGAGTCTAGTAACTAAAGATTAAATTTAAGAACTAGATATAATAAACTTACTAATAAATCCCCTTAAGTTAGTAAAGTCTTATTATATATATAAATAAATAATAAAGATATTATAGATTATAAATAACTTAGGTATTAAGAGAGAGTAGTAAATATTATTTATAGTTATAGATACCTTATTATAAATAATATTAGGCCTATAATAGTATATTAAGGAAAATATTATATAGTAATATAAAGAAGAGAAGTAGAACTTTCTTATCTAATAAGGAGATATTAAGTTAGTTATAAGCCTAAGGGAACTTTATAAAGTAACTAAAGAGGCGAGGATATATATAATAATAATAAGAGAATTAGAAGAGAAAGAGAAAGAAAAAAGTAAAGAGGTAGTAATCTTAAAAGAATACTATAACTTTAGTTAGGTATTTTTAGTAGAAGAGGTAGTAAAGTTACTAACTCTTAATAAGCTAATATATATAATTAAAATTAAAGATAAGAAAATACCCTTATAAGGACTTATTTATATACTTTTTATAAAGAAACTAAATAAACTTTATAAGTTTATAGATAAAAAACTAAAAAGAAGTTAGATCTATTAGTTTATAAGCCTAATAAGAGTACTTATATTATTTATACTAAAGAAAGGAAGTAAGCTATAATTATATATTAACTACTATAGGTTAAACTAGGTAACTTATAAGAACTATATATTATTATTATTAATTATAAAAATCTTAGATTATATTAAAGGAGTAAGGGTTTATATAAAGCTAGATATAAAAGATACTTATAAATAGCTATATATTTATAAGGGTAATAAGTAGAAGATAGTATTTTACTACTATTATAAATACTTTAAGTATATAATCTTACTATTTAGATTAATAAGGGTACTAGTGTTATTCTAAAAATACACTAACTATATATTATATAAAGAAATTAACTATATCTATATAATATACCTTAATAATATCTTAGTATTTAGTAAAGATATTATAAAGTATATATAATATATCCGCTAAGTACTAGTAAAGCTTAGAAAAGTAAAGTTATACTTAAACCTTAAAAAGTATAAATTTAATATAATTATAATAAAATTCCTAGGTTTTATAATAAAATAAGAGAAGATTACTATAAACTAAGAATATATTAAGGCTATTATAAGCTCACTAGAGCCTAGTAGTATTAAAGAGATTTAGTTATTTTTAGGGTTTATAGGGTTTTATTAATAATTTATTAAGAACTTTAGTAAGATTACTTTATTACTTATAAAAAGGATAAAAGGAAATATAAAAAAGAGGTTTTAGCTAAATACTAGGGAGCTTAAGGTATTTTTAAAGCTAAAGCTAGCCTTTAGTAAAGCCTTAATACTAGTATAATTTAACTAAAAAGCACTAACTTAAGTAGAAATAAATATATTAGACTTTATAATTAAGGTAATACTATTATAACTATAAAGAGGTTACTAGTACTTTATAGTATTCTTATTATAAAAGCTTTATAAAGTAGAATTAAGATACTAAACGCTTAATATAGAAATATTTATAATATTAATAGTATTTTAATAATAAAGGTATTACCTAGTATATTTAGCTTATATAATTAATATTATTATAAATTACCTTAACTATAATTACCTTATAAAGAAAAAGAATCTTACTTATTATTAGGTAATAATGCTAGATAAACTATCTCCTTTTAACTTTAAGATTACTTTTTAGCTAAGGAAGTTAAACCTAGCTAATATACTATTAAAAAGAGAGGACTATAATAATAGTAAAAAGGCTAAGGTATAAAGAAGTAATATAATCTTAGGGTTTTTATAGTAGTTTTATAAAAAAGGTAATAATATAAGGAAAGAGAAGTATTAACTAAGGCTAGTAAGAATAGTAATATAACTATATAATAAAAAGGTAGTTAAGATATAAGAAGATAGTAATAAAGATATAAGGTTAATTAAAGAAGAAGCTTAAATACCTTTAGTAGATAAGATATAAGAATATTAGTAAAGAGATATTTTTATAGGGATAGTATAAAGAAGAATTTAAGAAAATAAAGAAGATAATATAACTATATAAAGAGGATACTAGAATATAAATAACTATAGACTCTTATATAAAAATAGAAAAGTATTTATATTAATAGGGATAAGGTTAGAGATCTTATAGTTATATTATAATAATCTTATAATAAGCTACTAGGGGGTATATAAGATAAGGAAGTAGATTAAGTAATAATTCTTCTAGTAGTTATTAAGAAAGGATATAACTATATATATTACCTTATATTATATTTATTAGATTATAAAGAGAAGGTAGTATTAACTATATAACTATCTTATAATATTATTAATATTAGACTAGCCTTTTAAGGAAATTATAATAAATATAATTACTAGCCTCTTAGAGGTTTAAGGAGATAGAGGAAAGTAAAATACTATCTTAGTAATAGTAAATAGACTTAGTAAGTATAATATCTATATTACTATAAATAAGAACCTTACTAATAAGAGGTTTATAAATATTATCCTTAAGAAGGTTATAGTATATTATAAGATACTAAAGGGTATTATATTAGACTAGGGATCTATCTTTACCTCTAAGTTCTAGTAAAGCCTTTACTACCTACTAGTAATTAAGTAGTAACTTAGTATTATATTCTATCTTTAAATAGATAGCTAAATAAAGTAAATAAACTAGGTAGTAGAATACTACCTATAGATATTCTATACTATAGATTAATTAGACTAGCTATTATACCTTCTAATAGTATAATTTATATATAATATAAGAATATAAGTATTTACTAGTAAGACCCTAGTAAAGATATTACTAGGATATAACCTAGTAATCCTTATACTATTAGGTCTATAGGATATAATAAATATTTAAGTAAGGTCTAGAGTAAGGTTATAAGAGACTACCTAAGAAGATATAATAAAGTACCTATAGAGAGTCTAGTAAGCCTAAGTATAATAGTATAATAAGAGAAGAAAAAAGAAGTTATTTATAGTTAATAACTAAGTCCTTTTATTAATAAAAAACCTATACTTATAGTAATTATACTAAAAGCTTATAATAAAGTATATAAGACTATATAAGATAATAGAATAAGTAAAGATAAGTAAACTAGTATATTAAATAAGCTTACCCCTTAAGTTATAAGTCTATAATATCTTTAATATAAGCTTACTAGAATTATATAATAAATAACTAGGTTAAGATAAAGAAGTAAATAATAAAGTATTAAAAAGAGAAGATAAATATAAGGTTAAGAAAATTATAAGGTATAAGTATAAGGGGAAAAGATATTTATTTTAAGTAAAATAAGTAGGTTATAATAATAAGGAGAACTCCTAGTTAAAATAAAGTAACTTTATTAAAAGAGTTATAATTAAGAAATATAAAGAATAATTATAAAAATAAAAAAGAAAATAATAAATAAGTAATAAGAAAGTTATAAAGATATAAGAAAAAAAGTAAAATAACTAATTATAATTTAATAGTAAGTTTATAATAAAGAAATTATAGTTTAGGTCTTTTAATTATTTAATAAGTAAATAATATTTTTATTATAAGTATAATAATAAAAATAAGGTTTTTAATATATAATAAATATATTATAATATTATTTTATATTAATAAAGAAATAATAAAATAAAATCCTAAGAAGGAAGTTATAATAAAGTTATAAGAAAGTAATAAGGAAACTATATCTCTTTTACTTAAGAGTAAAAGAAGTCTTAGGATATTTATTAAGAGTATCTTACTAAGATATAGTAAATATAATTACTATAGCTTTAGTCTTATAGTAAGTTTACTTATAAATATATTAAATATTTATACTAATAAACTTAGTAAACTTAAAGCCCTTAGATAATAAGAGTATAAAGGAGAATTTAAGTCTATAAGCTTAATATTATTATAAGTTAATAAGTAAAAGATAATAAGGATATTATAAATATATAATAAAGTATTAGAAACTAGAAGTAAGATAATAAAAGTACTTAAGCTAAGATATAATAATAATAATAGTAGTTTTATAATTAGCTTCTTATATAGTAATAGTAATAAGGTTAATAATAAGTATAAGAGTAAGAGTAAAGATATTAGGAGTAAGCTATAAGGTAGTAATAATAGTAATAACTTATATAATTATTACTTAGCTAATATAAAGAGACTAATAATAATAAGCTCTTACCTTAGTTATAATAAACTTATAGTAACTAGTAATAACTTAATAATTAAGAGATTATTAAGTAATTTATAGTATATTAGTAATAAGGTTTAAGTAATATTATAATTAATATATAATAAGAGGGGTACTATAATACTAGTAGTCTTAGAATAAGTTATATATTTATTACTTACTCTTAGTAAGTATAAGGTAGTCCTTATTACTATAGAGGCACTTTATATACTTTAGGGATCTAATTATATAATAGTAAGTTAGTAAGAGCTAAGGAGTAAAGATATAATAACCTACTTAATTAGCTATAGTAGTCCTCTTAGAACTAGAAGCTATAGATTATATAATATAAGTAGTAAATATAAATATAATTAAATTTATAAAGATATAATAAGTTAATAAAAGGGAGATAGTAAAGGTAAAGTATATATATAAGGGGCTAGTACTTTAAGTATTAAGAAAAGAATTAGTAAAAAAAAAGTAATAAAGATATAATAAGGTACTTACTTATATTTTATTATAACTACTACTATAATAATAGCCTTAGGCTAAGATATAAGATTAAATCTATAAGGTTATAGTTAGTAGACTATAAGGCTATAAGGGTAATAAATATATATAAAAAGGGTAAAATATAATAAGGGAGTAGTTAGGTAGTAAAGAGTATAAAGTAATAATATAGTAAGGGAATAAGGAGAGAATTATATAAAAACTAGAAGAGATATTATAGGTTAATAAAAGATAAATAGTAAAAAAGTAAAGAGCTAGTAATAAAGAAAGATAAAGAAGAAAGAAGGTTAAGGTAAGTATAGAAAGCCTAGGTATAAAGGTAAGATATTATTAAAAAGCCTAAATATACTAGAATTAATGTTTTTAAGCTTATATAATATAATTAAGCTAAAAAAAGATATTTAAGAGAATTATAAGTATAAGGTAATAATAATATAATTAGAATAAAGGGGGTAAATTATAAGGAGGTAGGGAATTTAGTATATATAGGTTTTAGTAAGGATAAAGAAAAAAAGAAAAAGAAAAAAAGGGGGAGGTATTATAAAAAACGCCTTTAAGGGTATATAATAAAATATATAATATAATAATTATATAAAGTATAAGGGTTAAAAGAGATAAATATAAATAAAAATAATTATAAACTTATAAGGAAATAATAAATAAATAATATTAATATAAAGAGTTATTAAATAAGATATATATAGTATAATAAGATATATATATATAGTAAATAGAAAGTAAGAAAATAAAGAGATAGGAGGAAATAAAGTATATATAGGAATAAAGTTATAAGGATAAAGTAAAGAGAATAGTTAAAGAATAGACACTAAGAATAATATTATAGGTAAATATAAAGGTAGTAAATAAAGTAAAAATAGTAGTATATAATAAAGGTATAAGTTATTAGGAGGATATAAAACTAAGGTAAAGAGGACACTATAGTTATAAGAAGAGAGGAGATAGAAGAGGGTGGCTATATATAAAGTACTAGGGATAGCGCTAAGAGAGAGGGGGTAGCCTATTAGGGCCTAGATAATATATAGTAAGGAAGAGGTATTAAGAGTATAAGTAGCTTATAGTAGGGATATAGGGTATAAGTATAGATATAGGGCTTAGTTATATAGAGAGTATATAAGTACTTAGTTATAGTATTAATATAACTAAGTATTAATAGGGTAGTAATAATTCCTATAACTATAGGTAACTTACCTTTATATATAGCTAAATATAAGTACTCTTCTTATTATAACCTTATATATAATAGCTCTTTAAGGTATAGTAAAGGTATAAATTTATAAAAAAACTATAACTTTAAGGCTAAGAGGAAGCCTCTAAGAGCTACTAGTAAAAGTATTATTATTAAGCTAATTAATTAGTATAATAAAGGTATCTTTTAGTATCTAGAAAAGCTTATAGAATTTTTAGTTAATTAGCTTTTTAAAAATAATATTATAGAGGGAATTAATATCCTTAAAGGTCTAGTATTATTATAAAAGAATAATTTTTTCCTTAATTCTATTAAATTTATTAATATTATTACTAAATTCCTTATTAGAAGAGCCCTTAATATTATTATTATATTAGGTCTAAAATAGTCCCTATAGTACGCTATATAATAGGTACTACTAATAAAAGAGCACGCCTCCCCTAAAAATAATAAAAATAACTTTTTTACCTTTTTTATATTTTATTTCTAATATTAACCTTATAATTAAGACCCTATTTAGGTGTTCTTTTAATTATTAACTATATATCGCTTCCTATAGTGACTTTTCTACGTTTAAGCTAGATATAACTACATCTTTCTCCTTTATAATTTTTATATTTCTAATAATTTAATACTCCTAATTAGACCTACTTTAATTATTTTATATATATATACTAACCCTTAGAGGGATGATAACCTTTTATTATATTATAGACTATAGAAGCTCTTATATATAACACCTTATTGCTATAGGTTTTCTAGTGGTTCTCCCTGTCTATTATATTATTAAGTATATTAATAAGCTATAATAAATTAATAAGGCTAGGTATTTTAGTAGGTTTTTAAGGATATCTAGCTAAACCTACTTAAATTACTAAATTTAAAAAGAGTACTAAGGACTTATAAGACACTTAAAAAAAAGGTAGAAAAAGTATAACTTTACCTCTTCTAGTAGGTTTAAATACCCCTACTTAGCCTAGTATATAACCTCTAGGGGTGTTAAAATATTATATAAAGGCTACTAGGATTTATATGTTAATCCCTACTAAATTTAGTAAAGCGCTAATTTTATATAGATAAGTCACTAGTCACTAGTACTTAGAAAAACTCAAGATTATAGCATTATATACCTATATAAGGTTATAGTAAGAAGAGTACTTATATTTAGCTATATATAAAGGTAGGTTACCTATAGTTATAGGAATTATTACTACCCTATTAATACTTAGTTATATTAATACTATAACTAAGTACTTATATATTCTCTATATAACTAAGCCCTATATCTATACTTATGCCTTATATCCTTATTATAAGCTACCTATACTCTTAGTGCCTCTTCTTTACTATATACTATCTAGGCCTTAATAAGCTACTCTCTCTCTCTTAGTATTATCCCTAGTATTCTATATATAGCCGCCCCCTCCTATCTCTTCTTCTCTTATAGCTATAGTATCCTTCTTACCTTAGTTTTATATCCTCCTAATAACTTATATCTTTATTATATACTACTATTTTTACTTTATTTATTACCTTTATATTTACTTATAATATTATTCTTAGTATTTATTTTTTAACTATTCCTTTTATTTTATTTTTATAACTTTATTCTTATATATACTTTATTTCCTCTTATCTTTTTATTTTCTTACTTTTTATTTATTATATATATATATCTTATTATATTATATATATTTTATTTAGTAGCTTTTTATATTAATACTATTTATTTATTATTTCTTTATAGGTTTATAATTACCTTAATTTATATTTATCTCTTTTAGTCTTTATACTTTATATAGTTATTATATTATATATTTTATTATATACCCTTAAAGGCGTTTTTTATAATATCTCCCTTTCTTTTTTTTTTCTTCTTTTCTTTATCTTTATTAAAACCTATATATACTAAATTCCTTACTTTTTTATAATTTACCCCTTTTATTCTAATTATATTATTATTACCTTATACTTATAATTCTCTTAAGTATTTTTTCTTAACTTAATTATATTATATAAACTTAAAAATATTAATTCTAATATATTTAGGCTTTTTAGTAATATCTTACCTTTATACCTAGGCTTTTTATACTTACTTTAACCTTCTTCCTTTTTTACTTTTTTTTATTATTAACTCTTTACTTTCTTACTATTTATCTTTTACTAACCTATAATATCCTTTTTAGTTTTTATATAATTCTCTCCTTATTCCCTTATTATATTATTACTTTATACTCTTTATTACTTAACTACTTTTTTATTATATTTTACTTTTTTTATATATATTTATTACCCTTATAGCTTTATAATCTACTAACTATAACCTTATAGGTTTAATCTTATACCTTAACCTAAGGCTATTATTATAATAATAGTTATAATAGAATATAAATAAGTATCTTATTATATCTTTATTACTCTTTCCTTATTAATTCTCTTCTTAGTACTTAGAGTATTAGTCTCTTATATATATACTTTACCTTTACTATCTCCCTCTTATTAACTTATTATATCCTTATAGATTTAATTATACTTATATTTACTACTTATATTATATAGTTTATAGCTTTTAGTTTTAAGAGAACTATTATAGCTAATTAAGTAGGTTATTATATCTTTACTTTTTAGCTCTTACTAACTTATTATTATATAACTAGATCCCTAAAGTATATAAAATACTTTTATAGTAATAAAGACTATTTTATACTTACTAAGAGTAAGTAATAAGTATATAGCTTATTTTAAGACTACTAGTACTATAGTACCTCTCTTATTATATATTAGTTATAATATTACTTAAACCTTATTATTAATATACTATAAGCTACTTAATAATCTCTTAGTTATTAAGTTATTACTAGTTATTATAGGTTTATTATAACTAAGGTAAGAGCTTATTACTATTAGTCTCCTTATATTAGCTAAGTAATAATTATATAAACTATTACTACTACTACTACCTTATAGTTTATTCTTAATATCCTTACTCCTACTCTTATACCTATTATTAACCTTATTACTATTACTATATAAAAAGCTAATTATAAGACTATTACTATTATTATTATATTCTAGCTTAAGTACCTTTATTATTTTACTTCTAATTTCTAATACTTTACTATATATTTATAATATTTTTATTATCTCTTATCTATTAACTTATAATAATATTAAGCTTATAGACTTAAATTCTCTTTTATACTCTTATTACCTAAGGGCTTTAAGTTTATTAAGTTTATTAGTATAAATATTTAATATACTTATAAATAGACTTATTATAAGGCTAAGGCTATAATAATTATATTTACTATATCCTAGTAAGATATTTTTAGTAAATATCTTAAGGCTTCTCTTACTCTTAAGTAAAGAGGATATAGTTTTTTTATTACTCTTTTATAACTTTATTATAACTTTCTCTTTAAGATTTTATTTTATTATTTCTTTACTAATATAAAGTAATATTATAATATATTTATTATATACTAAAGACCTTATTTTTATTATTATATTTATAATAAAAATATTATTTACTTATTAAATAGTTAAAAGACTTAGGTTATAGTTTTTTTATTATAAACTTATTATTAAATTATAATTAGTTATTTTACTTTTTTCTTTATATCTTTATAACTTCTTTATTATTTACTTATTACTTTTTCTTTTATCTTTATAATTATTTTTTATATTTTTTAACTATAACTCCTTTAGTAAAGTTATTTTATCTTAATTAGGAGTTCTCTTTATTATTATAGCCTACTTACTTTACTTAAAATAAGTGTCTTTTTTTTTTATACTTATACTTTATAATTTTCTTAACCTTATACTTATTCTCCCCTTTTAATACTCTATTATCTATTTCTTTATCTTAACCTAGTTATTTATTATATAATTCTAGTAAGCTTATATTAAAGATATTATAGACTTATAACTTAGGGGGTAAGCTTATTTAATATATTAGCTTACTTATCTTTACTTATTTTATTATCTTATATAGTTTTATATACTTTATTATAAGCTTCTAATATAATTATTATAAGTATAGGTTTTTTATTAATAAGAAGACTTAATTACTAATTATAAATAACTTCTCTTTTCTTCTTTTATTATATTATTATACCTAGGCCTACTAGGCTTTTTATAAGTACTTTATTATATTTTCTTAGGTAATCTCTTATAATCTTACTTTAGACCTTACTTAAACGTTTATTATATCTTATAGACTTAATAGTATAGAGATTACTAGGTTATACCTTAGTAGTATCTTTACTAGGGTCTTACTAGTAGATACTTATATCTTTATATTATATATAAATTATACTATTAGAAGGTATAATAGCTAGTCTAATTAATCTATAATATAGAATATCTATAGGTAATATTCTATTACCTAGTTTATTTACTTTATCTAGCTATTTATTTAAGGATAGAATATAATACTAAGTTATTACTTAATTACTAGTAGGTAATAAAGGCTTTACTAGAACCTAGAGGTGAAGATAGATCCCTAGTCTAATATAATACCTTTTAGTATCTTATAGTATATTATAACCTTCTTAAGGATAATATTTATAAGCCTCTTATTAATAAGGTTTTTATTTATAGTAATATAGATATTATATTTACTAAGCTTATTTACTATTACTAGGATAATATTTTACTTTCTTTTATCTCCCTAAACCTCTAAGAGGCTAGTAATTATATTTATTATAATTTCCTTAAAAGGCTAGTCTAATATTAGTAATATTATAAGGTAGTTATATAGTTAGTACTATCTTCTCTTTATAATCTAATAAATATAATATAAGGTAATATATATAATTATATTTTTTTTTAGTAATTACTAGAAGAATTATTACCTAATCTACTTCCTTATCCTATATACCCTCTAGTAGCTTATTATAAGGTTATTATAATATAATTATAGGATCTTTAACCTTATCTCTACTAGTATAAATACTTTTCTATTCTTATATAAGAGTCTATAGTTATTTATATTCTAGTATCCTCCTTATATAGTTATATTATTTTCTTTACTTTCTTAAATTCTTCTCTATATTATCCTTATAAAGATATCTCTTTACTAGTATTCTTATATCTTATCTACTAAAAGTATCTAAGCTTTCTCTTTAATTAACCTTATATCTCTATTATTATCTTCTTATATCTTAACTACTTTTTTATTATATAATTATATTACTATTCTTATTACTTAGTTAATACTCTTTTTTCTTTATATTACTACCTTCTTTATAAAACTACTATAAGAACCTTAAGATTATATTACTTCTTTATACCTTAGCCTTTTTATTATTATTATAGTCTTTTTTTCTTAATAGTATATTAGCTAGGTTTAACTTCCTTAGCTAAAAAGTAATCTTAAAGTTAAAAGGAGATAGTTTATCTAATACTACTACCTAGTAGTAAGTAAGATTTTTCTTCCTTATAAGGTAACTATAGTTAAGGTAGTTTATAATAATATTAATTATATAAGCTAGATATATTAGGTAATATTTTTATTATTAAAATATTATTAATATTATAAATATTTTTATATTAAGTATTTAGTATCTTAATTCTACTTTATAGAGCTTTTATAATAAAAATACTATAAGGTGTTAGTAACCTTCTTATAGTTATAATAATATTACCTTAATTATAAAGTCTAATATATCTATTTCTACTTAAGTTAGTACTTTTTAATTAAACTATATTAGTATTAAGGCTCTACTAAAAGCTAGCTTTAGCTTTAAGAATACCTTAAGTTCTTTAGTACTTAGCTAAAACCTCCTTTTTATATTTTTTTTTATTTTTTCTATAAGTAATAAAGTAATCTTATTAAAGTTCTTAATAAATTATTAGTAAAACCTTATAAATCCTAAGAATAACTAAATCTTCTTAATATTACTAGGCTCTAGCTAGCTTATAATAACCTTAATATATTCTTAGTTTATAATAATCTTCTCTTATTTTATTATAAAACTTAGGAATTTTATTATAATTATACTAAATTTATACTTTTTAAGGTTTAAGTATAACTTCGCTTTTCTAAGCTTTACTAGCACTTAGTAGATATATTATATATACTCTATAGTGTTCTTACTAAATACTAAGATATTATTAAGGTATATTATATAAATATAGTTAATTTCTTTATATAGTATATAGTTAATATATTTTTAGAATAATACTAGTACCCTTATTAGTCTAAATAGTAAAACTATATACTTAAAGTGTTTATAATAGTAATAAAATATTATCTTTTACTTATTACCCTTATAGATATATAACTATTTATAGGTATCTTTTATATCTAGTTTTATATAGACTTTTACTCTTTTAATATAATCTAGGATTTCTATAATTAATAATAATAATATATAATTTTTATAAGTTCCTTAATTTAACCTATAGTAGTTAATATATAGTTATAGCTTATCTCTTTTCTTTAGTATAAATAGTATAGGTGTTTTTACTAGGCTTATAGACTAATAAATCTAACTCCTTTTTAGTCTTTTATTTATAAACTTATAGAGTTTATCTAGCTTTTTTATAGAAAATATATAGATAAGTCCCTATAAAGGTATTTTCTTATCCTTAATCTTAATTATATATATTAGCCTATTAAGAGTTAGTAGCTTTACTACCTCTTCTACTAAGAATACCTAGCTAAAGTTATAGTATTTCTTTAGGATTATTACCTTCTTACTTCTTTTCTTCCCCTTCTCTTCTAATTCTCTTACTATTATTATATATATCCTTACCTCCCTAGTCACTTTATAGAGTTCCCTTAGGCTTATAACTAACTTAATATCTCCTTATTAGATAAGAAAGTTCTACTTCTTTTCTTTATATTATTATATAATATTTTCTTTAATATACTATTATAAGCCTAATATTATTTATAATAAGGTATTTATAACTATAAATAGTATTTATTACTCCTTTTTAATACCTAAGTTATTTATAATTTATAATATTTTTATTATTTATTTATATATATAATAAGACTTTATTAACTTAAAGAGATTTATTAGTAAGTTTATTATATTTAATTCTTAAATTTAATCTTTAGTTATTAGACTTTTATTTATTATATTAAAGTTATTTCTTATATTTAAAAAAACTAATATAGTTTCTTAGCTTTATCTTTAATATATCTTTACTATAATCTCCTTCCTTAGGTATAGTTAATAGTAGACTTCTTATTAATCCTAGTCTTCTAATCTTACTTACTTTACTAGTATATTATTTAATAGTATTATAGAGGGTTTACTACTTATTATCTATTTAAGTAAAGTAAAGTTATTATCTATATATCTTACTATTATATATAACTAGTATTAATAAATTAAATAATAAGGTACTATATAGTCCCTCTATATATATCTTACCCCTTTATACTTAAAATATCTTATAGTATTACTAGTGCCTTCTTATAGTATTATTAGTCTTTATAGAGTCCCTTATAGTAGCCTTACTATCCTTATTCTTTTAGTCTAGTATATTATACTTATTACTCTCTTTATATTTTCTACCTAAGACTCTAATAGCTTTTATATTATAGGTATATTACTACTACTTAAGGCTATCTTAATTTACTCTTATATATACTTTATTACTTATATTATCTTTATACTTAGAGTTAATATATCTAATAATTTTAGTATTATATCTTTAAAATATTAAAGGTACTCCCTTATTAACTTAAAGTCCTTTTATTAGTATATAATAAGTACTTATATTACTTTTTAAGCTCTAATATCCTTACTTTTTAGCTTATTTTTATATTATATATAGAATTCCTCTTATATAAAACCTTTATACTTCCTTACTAAGGTATCTTTAAAGTAACCACTTTATTACTTCTAAGCCTCTCTTTATAAGTAAAGAGTTATATATATTACCTTTTTTTAGTTTTTTATATAATTATTTATATTTATTTTAAAATAAGTTTAGAGTATTATTAGAAAGTTTTAGTACTTAATATATAATTTCTTTTTAAAGTATATACTAAGAAGTTATATTATTATTATATTTTTCTATTTTTCTTTTTTTAATAATACTTTAAAATCTAGTTTAAGTATAATATCTTTCTCTTTTTTAATTTTTTATAATAACTTTATTATTTTCTTATATTATTATATACTAGTTACTTATATAAAATAACTTTATAACTCTTCTTCTATAAGGGTATTATTAATTATTCTTAGGTTATTTAAGACTTTTATTACTAAAGATATACTACTAATATCTTAAAATATTTTTTTAATATACTCTTTTATAAGATCTTAGATTATTATATCTTCTTTATTAGTAATTCTTTATTATTATTTACTATATATAGCTATAATAATTTTATTATAATCTTCTTACTTATTAAATAGGTTTATAATAATAATCTTATAAGGTTATAATAAGAAAAGTACTTATATTTAACTATATATAAAGATAAGTTACTTATAGTTATAAGAATTATTATTACCTTATTAATACTTAGTTATATTAACGCTATGACTAAGTACTTATATACTCTCTATGTGACTAAGCCCTGTGTCTATGCTCGTGCCCTACGTCCCCGCTACGAGCTACCTGTGCTCTCGGTGCCTCTTCCTTGCTGTGCGCCGTCTGGGCCCTGATAGCCTGGAACTAGTTTTTTTTTTTTTTCCTTTCTTTTTTTCGCTTTCATCTCAGAAACCTGAATGTCTCGGGGAAACTTCTCCTTCTTCCGGTTCCTGATTCCTCGTCGAGCTTGTCTTGGCAGGAGATTAAGTTATTCGGCTCAGCACCGCAGAAATCTGTCGCCCGCTTTACGTTGCTACACCCCGTGCCCTCTCTACCCAACATCTTTATTGGTGGTCCGGATGCAGCAATTCATTACATCATCTGCGATCAGCCCAGGTAGATGTTGGAATAGGTAGGTCAACTCCTACAACCGCCTGCATCAGACAGCAGCCACAATACGAATACCATGATTCCAAATTCTTAGATGCCCATCCATCAACGTATCTTGTATGCGTCTTTAAAACCGCTTCTTAAACCGTGTGGCCCTCATGGCCACTCGCGGATACACGTCCCGAGCCAAGACACACATGTCAAGCACAACAAATAACGCATAGCTACAAGATTCTCCTTGTCAAGACACGCTCTCTTACATTTCTTTATCTATTTCAAGCGTACTGGACGAGCATCTTCTTCGCAGGCGTCGCGCATAACACGATGCTCGGGCCGTCCCGGCGAGGCGACACACATGACCTACGCTTCTTCCAATATCATAGCCATTTGTGCTATTCCATTATCCCACCTCACACCATACATGCACAATTCCACCCCTGCGCGCTTCTCGGTCAAAACTTGGTTCTTTGTTTGCTTTCAAGACCGGGCTGGTACTATATTGTACAGACATCTTCATCCTTGCACCTCCGCCCCCTCATGTCATCTAGTCGTGACGCACAGTGTAGTCCGTATCGGGCAGGTACAAGTGGCGGTCCGCGCCTTTGGCCGTCAGCACCACCATGCGAATCACGCCGCCCGAGCTGCCGTCCCACTTGATGGCCTCGCGCAGCGCACCCTTGACAAAGCTGACCGCCTCGGCCTCCTCCATGCACTCTTTCCAGTTGGCGTCGCAGTAGCCGTAGATGTATGTCGATCCCGACCCGCCAATCGCGTATGCTTGCTTGTGCAGCGATCCGCCCAGCGGGATCGAGTAGACTTGGCCGCCGAATCGCTCGTCCCAGCCTGCAATGATCAAGCCGGCTCTGTATACCCAGTCAGCACTGCTCCTACTCCCTTTCAAGTGCGGTCGCAGCTCAATCTCGACTTACGATAGACGGTCCTTGTTGGCGTAGCAGAGTTCTTGGAAAATGGACGCCGCAGTTTGCGTCATCGGCGGCTTGCCGCTCTGCATCGCAAACATGCCCAGCTGGTATTGCACAATGTCCGCGACTGCCTGTGTGTCGGCCGCCGAGCCCGACCGGCAGCACCAGATGGTGTCGTGTACTCTGGTAAGCTTATCCGTCACTCGGTTGGCAATGTACGCGCCCGTCGTGGTTCGTGAGTCGGCGCCTTTTCTCGTTAGCTGATCTGATCCCTCTGCTCGTCAGGGGCCAGTGCCGCGCATACCGAGAATAACTCCGTCCTTGAATGTAACCGCCATACTATCCTCCTGTTAGCATCCAGCCAGCGACGCCCCAGTTTGTGACCGATACGTACATTGAAGTACCCAGGCTGCGACAGATTAGCTTCAACCACAAGTTTCGTCGTCGCAAGCGCAAACTCACTTGACCTCGCCCTTCTTCAGGTGCTCCATATCGACGTGTATGCCATCTGCGCTACTGTTAGCTATCTGAGTATGGACGGCGGCCGATCGCGGCAAACGAACCCTCCGACAGCACTCCCTTGTGGCCAAACTCCATAATGTCGGTATGTGTGAGGGTGGTGTGAGGGTATGGGTTTCGGATTCAATTTGACAAAGCACACTCAGATTCGTCGTTGGCGTAATTGTGATGCAGCGATGCGGCCAGTCGATGGGTCGGAGCTCTCAGCCTAGCTCAGGCAGCTTCGGACGCGCAGCCGCGACGTCGTCAGAGCTACCTACCGGGGTGAGTCACGTGAACTATCACGTGCATCTCTCCAACCCGTTAGTACAAACGAAAGCATGGGCAAAGGCATTTCTCTCATGCTTTTATTGGATTATCTGCCTTTTTTGCATGTTCCAATATCCATTGGCCAATTAACATTGCAATTGGTGGGATGCATGGCGGGTTGAAAGGTATATTGATACTTGAGTATATGTACTACAGATTTGTATACTCGGTGATTCATAACGTCGCTTTGCTGTTATCCAAAAACAAAAGATGATGCCGCCTAAAAAGTACAATTCTGTTTCATCCACTGTGAAGAAAACGATGCGTTACTCTTTCTTCTTATCCTTTTTGTCCTCCTTCTTCTCGCCGACGGCCGCATCGCCGCCCTCCTCTTTACTCTCCTTGCCCTTCTTGTCGTCGTCTTCGGCGCAGCCGCAGTCGTAAAAGTCGCCAATGGCGTTGCAGTCAAACGCCGGCTTCTCCAGACGCTCGTTGACGAGGTTGTGCGCGAAGCAGAGCCAGCCGGCGGCCGCGCTGCGCGAGCCGGCCTGCGGCGGGTACTTGGCGAGGATGCGGCGAAAGTGCTGCGCGCAGTCGCCGCAGGGGTACAAACGCGCAAACAGGCCTATAAACGTCTTGAATGTCGTCTGCTCGTCCTTGGTCGGCTTGTCGGGGAAGCGGGCGGCCATGGTGTGTAGGAACCGCCACGTCGCGCGTCCAAGCTCGGCTCTGCGGGGGTGCATGTCAGTTAAAGCTGGTTGCACAAAGGGGAGGAGGTTCAAAGGGTCATTTGTACGTACTTTAGTGTCGCATTCTCTAGCTTGGGCGCTATCGAGAGATCGTCGAGCGACGGCAGCGAGTCGACGTCGATGCTAAAGCTGCCCGCCGACGGTGTCGCAGACGGCGCGGCGGCGCCCTTGGTGGCCGACACCGCATCATGGCTGCTGTCGCTGTCGGTCGATGCCGGCGGCGGCTGCTGTTTAAGAGGATCGCCGCCGCCGACAAACGAAGCGGCGCGATCGCGTGCCGCGGCCGGCCATGTGAAGAAGTATGATACGCTGAGGAACAGGAAGACGATGAGGAGGAGCGATACCGTCAGGCGCTGGCGACGTGCCATCTCGATCAGCGTGATGGGGGGAGGTGAGCAAGAAGGCGATGGTGGTGCAAATGAGTGAGGTGGCTTTTCTGGGAGAACGCATAGGGTTTCGAGAACAGATGGCACCATCATGAGCATGGCGGCGCCGCCACTGCGGAGCAAAGGGGGACGAGGTGGGCCGCTAGCGCTGCATAGATCCGTCTTGGACTCTTGGCCCAGCATATCAACGATCCCAAAATGGATACAGGGAGAAAGTTTGACTTGTTGGATACAGATGTATTTCTGCAAGTCTAGATCAGATCTCTTATCATATTTCTACTCCAGAGAAGTCTCACGTTGTGCAACGGTGCCAGAGCCTGCCTACCTGGGCCCTGCATGCACGCTGGAGCACGCTATTCTTAGACGTTGACACTGTGCTAGAGACTGGCAAAATCGGTCAAAACCAATCACAATGTGATGGACAAGATGCAAATCGCAAGTCTCCAGCATTGTCTCCGTTTTCATAAACGGCGTGGGTTTGGGATCTTGACCATCGTCGGTTTGTAGAATGCGCCCTTTCATCACACAATTCCCTGGTCTTGTATGCAGCCAGCCGTACAAACCCCAAGTCATGGCCATGTGCGGTCAACTGTCTTTGAATTCGCCTTCTACATCCATTTCCTATACTCAAGTTTGCTTACCGGTGGCGCAATGGCCTCACGAGTCATCACTCTCGTAGTACATTATCGCTCTCGCAGCGCATCGACTTACACCGGCACCTTTTTTTACGCGCGTCGCCCCAAGACGTGATGGCAGATGCTGCTTACCTTACGAGGGCGTGTACATCAGCGTCTACCAGAGGCTCATATAGCTGCCAAGCGTAACGCTTATAAAGACGCATCTTGTAAAGCGCCGCATGCTGGCGCTGACGGCAGTGGCGACAGGGACGAGCACGGGGGCCGTCCATCTTTCCGGCCATGGCAAGCATTTGATGCCGAAAGTGGACAAGCATCTGTCAGGTCCTCTGATGTAAATGACAGCACTTTGCTAATAATTCTTGATGTTTTGGTTGGACTGTCCGATGCATGAGTTCTGCATTGCTGGCCATCATGATTATCATTTTCCCTTGCCTCGAACTCGGTTTCCGCCTCGCAAGTCCGGACCTCTAATCGAGTGAAGTGCAGTCAAAGAGCCCTCATACATGCTCTTTACATTTGACATATTTCTCTTTGCATTGGTACGCTTACTCTGCCTCTTACTCTGCCTCTTATTCTGCCTTTTACTCTGGCTCTTACGCTGCCTCTTTCTACGTGAGTCCGTCCTGACCAACACATACATCACAACATATCGAAGCCACCGACACTGAGCTCTCCAGAACCAAGCCTACACCGTTCAAGAGCTTCACCTCTTCCTATTCACCGTCGTCAACCGCCTCATACCGTCAACGCCGCCGGCATTCCCATCCGGGCCCCATGCCGCCACCTCCCCGACCGCTCCCTCGCCCCCCCCCCCCCTTCGACTGCCTCGTGCCGTGGGTGGCCATCTGCGGGCTCCTAATGTGCTGCTGAGTCTGTCAATTTTGACCGTCTGCCGTAATCTGGCCGTCTGCTATGAGTTGGCCGTCTACCGCCGCTATGGGCCTCTTTGCCGGCAGAGGTTCCATCATCTCACAGATGACCTCGACGAGATCGGCACCCGCGTCGGCACGATATCGACGGTCAAGAGCCTCGACCCGCTGACGGGCCCGTCGGTCGCGGGCGCGCTGATTGCCCGCAGGGGAGGGAATTGTTCTGGCGGCGCAAGTGTGGGCGGGCGTGCTGCTGATGGCGGCGCTGCCGTTGGCGGCGGCGCGGGCGATGTGCACTGGTTGGTTTCTAAACATGTCAAGGTTTAGGGACTTGCACTGGTTGGTTACTTGTGCGAGCTATATCTGCGTAATCATTTTCACTCAGACATGGTTCAATCTCGTCTGCCATATTGACAACACTTCCTTCACCGCGATCCTCCTTTGGCTGCAGTACCGCCTCAAGACCAACCTTTTCAACTTCCCCATCATCATCATGAGGATTTCCACCCTAGTCCCTGCACCCTAATAGAGAGCCTTGGTCACTGGGATGTTGTTGTCGCAACATAAGATTCCGTGCTTGTGCAGCTCCCATCCTTTGGTTCGTCTGCTGGACCTGCGCAGATGTGAACGCCATGCAGGTCGAATATCAGGCAGGCGGTGGCGTCCAGATTCTACTTGTCTCAATTCCAAAGGTAACCCCGCGCTGTCTTTTTATCGAATATAGTCACGATAATGGATATGGTGCGTCCTATGTTCCCTTTGCACAGGGCGTTGGTTATGTCAACGACATGTCGATTGTGCATGTGAAATGGAGCATGCATCGTCGGCGTATGCGGTAAAGAAAAAGAGTCTATACTTGGTAAGCTTTAGTTGGTTTCACAAATTATGATTTTACTGATGTAGTAGTATACATAAAGGTCCGGATCCGGAAAAATGCATGAAAAGGGAGGAATATGATGAGTTCGCATCACGAGATACCTGACGATATTGGATTGAAGGGGCTTAATTTACAAGCAGAATCAGCGCTCAATCAACTCAGTGTTGAGTTTTCAGACACAAGATCATAGGCAACCGCATGAAGTGCCCCATGCAACCCAATCTCAACATCAACACCTTGTACCTTGAGCCCCGACCCCCATGCTCAAGACAGTGTGTGATGCCGGTGTAGACGCAGCTTTACCAATCACCACTTGGGACTGTTGAGGCGGCTACACAATACCACTATTACAATAGTGCGAAAACTTCTAGGGTACAGAGTATAGCCTCTACTTGACGCAATTCATAGCAGTGCGTAGCAAACATAGTCGAGAGGATACTGTGCGCTGGTACAGAGGACCACCCTCGATTTCGTAGCTCGCGCAACAAGACTCTTGCTCTTATCAATGCACTTGAATTATGGGACGAGTGTCCTGTGGCTCGTCTAGGGCAGTACATACGGCTACCGATGCCCAGCTACTGCTCAGTGGGCAGTTTGTTAGGCCAGACGCACCATGACCAAGGGCATTTGCTATGTACGCCGTCGTCGGAGTAATCCTCTCCGCGAAGAAAGAATTTTCCCGAGACTTTTGATTTGGAATGTACGCAACAGCGCGTGCTCTTTGTTTTCCCACGTGCAGATAGCGCAAAAGTCACCAGCATTGAACAGCCCACACTACACGAGGCAAAGCACCGTGCTTGTATGTAAAAGACAACCACCAAGACACGAGATTACAAGAGATTTTTTTTTTTTTCCTTTTTTTTACTACCCCTCCTTAACCGCCGAAAGAGGCCACATTTCTGAAAAACAACCGAGTGACGACATGCTTTGCTCTGCGGTGAGAGTGTTTGGGCATTGCGCTTGGCCCGCGCTTGGGCCGTCCCGCCGTCTGTCGCCGTCGTGTATGAATCATGATGTATCGGGATGCGCCATGATGTTCAGTCCTCCCTCCGTACGAGGAAGCAGAGACCAAACACGGGCCAAAGTAAAATAAGATGAAATTTTCTTTGGCCTGTTCCATTTTGCAGTCTATGAAAATAAGAAAGCAAGAACCGTATTGACCTTTTTCTTTTCCTGATTTTCAGTTTTAGATGTTGTAACACGCTGCCGGGTTAGTTGCAGCCTGCAGCTTTCCCCGTCGAATCAGCCAGAATATTCAGATCCAAGTTTATGCATTACGCGTCTAAAATAGTGAGGATGTGAGGATGCTGCATCTGAGCTGCGTTTCAGTGTTTTTACTTGTTATTATTATTTTTAATCAGATACGTCAGCGAAACAAGCCCACGTTGTGCCGGTATCCGTAAAAAGAAAATAAAGAAGACGAGGCCAAACTTGGGTCCTGTTTGAGAGAGTGTCCGAGCAGCCTCGTTTTGCCCTCAGCCTGCTTGACAGGGAGGAAAGGAAACGTGCGTGCGCGGCCATGTGCCATCTCTCATCTCTCCATGTAAGCCAGACTTGGATCGGCTCTGGATGGCGACATGCCGCATAAGCTGAGAACCATGGCTCTTTATACTTCTTCTCTCGTCGTAATGTGGTTTCTTCTCATGGTGTTTAATTTTCTCGTCTCTGATTGCGTAGCGTTCGCATCCAAGGAATCACGTCCGTCGTCGAGCTGGTGCGTGGCTTCACATAGCACTCGATAATATGCTTCCGTAACTACATTATGGCCTCTGGATGCAGTGAGCATTGCAAAGTTCAGCTGAGCAGAAAGTTTTGTACGCCTCTAACGCAGCTTGCCAGCACGGGAGGGGGCGCTCTTAGATTTTGCCTGAAACCGCCTGAAAGTGCGTTCCATGTGCTGGTATAGGGTAGGTGGTGCGCTCAGCACATTGAAGTTTATCCACGCTGAACTGGCCATGGCTTAATAAAAGGGTTTTATCTTCTGTTGTCCTCTTTGATTGGCTGGAATACTAAGCAGTTGATTCAACGTTCTGAAGACCCGTGTTGGACTATTCACACCGTGCCTGCCTGGTTAGCAGCACTGGGTTAGATACTTTTGAACATGTAGCACTGTACTCCGTACAACACCATTCATCCAAGCCACGCACGCACAAGGGAATGCAGGTGGCATTCAACCTCAAAACGAGCGATGAACCGAGCAAACACTTCCCACATGGGGCTCGTTTGGTTTATTCTCCGGTTATGGCTTGCCTTTGGCCCGTCCGTTGTCCATGTGCATCGAATCTCGCTTACTCCGTACTGCCACGGAGATTTCGTGGAGTAGATGATTTTCTTGATCTGACGCTGGATGCAGTATTTGATTGCCAATCTGCAAGGACAAGCAGAGTTTTTGCTAGTCTGACAGATGTTGGTAATAAATCCCGGACGAGGTGGAACATAGAGTTTGCCAATTTGATTTGGACAATGAAACGCTGCTGGTGCTGGCACTGAGAGAGTGCAGATATGTTCAGACGGGGCCGTGCGCCAGGTGAGAGCGCAGCTTCTGCATCCGAAAGCAATCATCAGACAGACTATTGGACATTATTCCTGGGCATACCGACAAGATGGTAAGCTGGATGGATTCTTGCGGCGTGCTGACCCAACACACCGGGACTGGAGCGCGGCATGCTGGGTAGTTGGGTGCGGCTGCATGGTTATCGTCGCGAGGCTGATGAGTGACATGCGTACTGGTTACCAGTATCCGTAGACTGTTAGTAATATCACATGATGGATTTACTGGCGTTTTACGCATAAACGAGTTTCTTGGTCGCCAATGCATCCCCGCGTGGCAATGACGAGACAGCTTGCCGAGGGCGAGCATTCCAACGCGGAATCTGAAACACGGAGCGAGGGGTTCATTCTTTCCGCCATCTAGCGAGAATTAATCCGTACTCTTGACATTATTGCGAGCATTGTGCAAAGTATCGAAATAGATTGATGTCTCAGTGTTATCTGTTCTTGCAGCCCATTTTTGCTTTTTGGCTCGCTCGGAACGGTGAGCCTGATGAGCATGGGGGCGAGGAGACTTGTGTCTGAACTGGGAATAGTCTTGCTGGCGACGACAGGCAGGGATCCTGGTGATCGTCAATGCGAAAGGTCTGGACTCTGTGGGCGCAGGCTCGGGGCCATGGCGGCGACGTGACCCGAATGCCGGCTTGATTGGAGCAGCCAAGGGGACCAAGGGGATGGCAAACCTGAAGCGTGGCAGTCGCCAGTTTAGCCTGGCCCTGAAGCCAAGGCAACAAGGATAGCCTTGACGGGCAAGTCTGCAACTTCTGACCCCTTTCGATGATGGACGGAATGAGGATCAATTCGAGGTTGGCTCATGTTTGTTTTGTGCCAGGGCCTAGGGTGGAATGACAAGTCTTTTTTACATGCGTGAATTTTGGGCGGATTAACCGTTTGACCGGTTGCGATACGGCAGATGATAGGGGTGGACAGTAGCTGGAACAAAAGAACCCAGAACAAAAGCTTTCTGGCGGCGCAGAAAATGAGGCGCGGATGTTACTAGAATGGATGAAGAATGACCAACGCAGGCACCAAGGACACTGACCACTGACCACTGACCACTGACCACTGACTGGCACTTCGTCGTTAGACTCGTTACGAATAGCATGTGGATGAGCAAATTCGGCGGGACCACGATGAGCAAAGGGACTTTCCGAATGGTGCGGTGCAAGCCATACTGGATACAGGATGACGCGAGAGCTTTTTTTAGGCGGCGAGAATGCAATTGCCAATTGGGCTGGTAGAGTGGAGAGGCTGAGGCGAGGAGAGACAGTGGCTTTGCGACATTCCAAGATTGTGGGAGAGCCGCGTGGAGCCTGATGAAAAGGAAAGCGCGGCAAATTGTGTGCTGGATGGAGAGAAAAATGCTCGTGCTGCTAGAGTTGAGAGTTGGCGATGGTGGTGGTGATGAAACGGCCGAGGTATGCACATGGTGATGATGCAGAAAACTACGTAATATGTGTGGTTTGTTTGAGCGCATATGTATCCGTACGTATAGCTGGCGGGGGTAGCAAACGGCGGTTGCCAGCGTTGCCAGCTGGCAGGGCGTACAGCCAACCGGTGTGGCGGAGGCAATATTGAAGCAAACATAAGTGATTACTGGTATGTATTATTGACACAACAGCGAACAGTAAGAAGCAGCTCGTCAACCCAAGAAACAAATAGTTTGTTCTAATAACTAGGGAGAAACCATTTGCTCGATTTCAGGTAAGCCTGGCCGTCAACTCGGACGGAGGAGTGCTGGACCGCTGGTGCTTTCTCTTTGGCAGCGACCCTGGATGGGTGCATTATTAGCGGTGCGTTAGCTGCCGCACCAGAGGGCAGAGCCAAGGTGTGGCTTTTGCTAGACCAATGAGCATGCGATGCGATGCCGACTGCCCCTTGATGTGGCCCAGGTAGAGTGTACATGGGATACAGGCGTGAACGGTGCAAATATACAGTTGCCAGGCATCAGGTGCGAGTACACTGTACATGTGCTCGTAAACCATGCCGTGTGGTAGCCCCACTGCGGGCATAAAAATCTCGATGGCATGAATACCAAGCGAGTATTGCTCCAGTGCGGGTAATCATGAATCAATGTATTATGGTGTTTGCAAAATCTAGACTATTACATCAGCGATACAGAAACGAGAAAAAATAAGACGACACATTCATATGAATGTGCCTTTGTTCTTTGATGCTGCCTTGGTGGAACCAAACTTGAGCGTGTGCCTGAGCTAGCGTGGCGCAATTTCCCGTCAGGGGGGCGCCGCAGGTCCACTGAACGCCGTGCTGGCCCGGCCCCATATGTACTTATAGCTTGGTGGTGGAATGGTAGCTGGGCGATGTATCTTGGCAGGCGCTGACTGCAGATGGGTTTAGCCAGGGTCGACTTGAAAGCCTGGAGGAAAGGGTCTGCCGTTGCACTGATAGTGGGAATTCTGCGTGAAAAGGCCACGGTGGGCAGCAATAAACACGATACCAGTACTTTACTCTGGAAGATGAGATGCAACTACAGTACAGAGTACGCAAGGGTGACATTGTTGGCATGTTGTTGCATTAGAATAGAGTGTTTCCTGGATACTGTGATTTTTCCTTCTTCATTGTTTCTTTTCCCCAGCGGCGTCCCATCATTCCAAGCATTGACTGGTGCAGTGGTGCTTGGCCCCCCTGGTCGCCCTGACGGCCCCAGAAATGGCGTCCCCGGACCCCTTGGCAGGTGTGCTTTTGGGGAGCTGCAACACTGATTTGCTAGTGGTTCGTAGGTGGTAATTTCCTGAGGGTACTTGAGGATACCGTGGCTTATGGGGGAGTGACCATGTATATCCGAGTAATTGGCTTTCGCTGGTCGTTTATCACGGTACCCGTAGTTCAAAGGCAATTCAACGCCCAGCCCACCATCCGCCCCGACCGTCTTGCTATGGACGTGCCAGTAGGTGTGGCTTCTATCTATTTACCGGATGGAGTAATAAACATTGTTCCTCTTTTTATTTTGGCTCCCCTGACAGCCCTGGTATTCTTGTGTTGCCGACTTGCCAACCAATCGCCCCATCGTGCCCATCCTTCCCTCCGCCCTGCCCTCCTTACCTGCCTGCCTGCTTGCTTATTAGGTACCTAATCTGTGCTCCCTCCACTGTTGGCAGCGTCTTCCTTGCCTACCTAACCTATGAATACTCCCTCCGCTGTTGGCAGCATCTCATTCGTCGGCTCCATTCTCTCGCCTCTCTTTTCTTGTGCCACTCCCCTCCTATTTTCTCTCCCTTCCCTTCACCTTTCCTCCCCCCACCTCTCATCGCCAACCACGACAATCGTTACGAGAGAGTAGTTTCGGGTTTTCACGTCGCCAGTTCTTCGACTTGCGCGGCTACCCGATTCTTTTCCTCTTACCTGCCTCGCCGCCTCAATTAAAGTCTGGCCCATGTCTGCGTAATCCTTCCCAGACTTTCAGATAACGACGCCTCACCCGACTGATGCTTTTCGTCGCCTAATAACTCCTCCTCGACGACTAGACACGCGCGCGTGCCATTACACTCTTTACCGACTTGTTTTTTTTGCGGCTTGTTTTGCGATTTGGATTCTTTTGGTCGACGATTTATTCGTTCCGTCACTCTTTTGATCTGATCTGCACATATCGCTTTGCTCGATTATATGTGAGTCGCCTGCGCCATCCCCGACAAATCTCGCGCCTCCCTGAGTTCGACTGTCACCAATGCTCCAAAGACGACAACATCGGCAGGAACCAATTTCTAGGCCGTCGCATTGCCTCGTCTTTGAATCGCTGCTGATGGCGCGACGCATACCCCATTACTTCGTCGACTCTGCCCTGGCTGGGAACAACGCAGTCAACCATAGACTAACTCTCTCAGACTTGCGCTCTTTGACAATCGTCACGTACATTCGCTACTAGAATATCCTGACCGTAAGCTGCTCTGGCTACGATTCGCTACTTCTTAACCGATTGACTAAACCGCCAAGATATCCATCATTACCCTCTTTTCGCGACTCTTTTGAACCGACGACTTAGCCACCTTGAAGATGCCCTCCAGGACTGCCCTCTTCTTCGCTGCCACTTTGGCTCTGGCTACTTCTGCCGTTGCTGAAGCCGACCGCCCCCGCATCTTCTATCCTCAGCGTGCCAGAAAGGATGTCGACGCACAGGTCGATATCGATGACGATGCCGACACCGACGACAATGAAGAAATGAAGCGCGACTTTTTCAGCTCCGTCATGAACGGCATCGGCCTCAACAATGGCAATGGCAATGACGACAGCAACACCAACGGCGACTTTGGCGACATTACCAACCTCTTCAACCCCAGCCAGAAGAGTAAAGACACTCCCACAACCGTCATTGTCGACCAGACCGTCCCTGTGCCTCCCGGTGGCACTGGTGCTCCCAATCCCAACCCGCAGCCCCAGCCGACCACCTCGTCTACCCGCACTGTTCGTCCTCGGCCCTCAACCACTCGATCCGGCATTCTCGTCGGCCCTACTGGCGTCATCTTTCCCTCGTCGTCCTCTGCGTCGACTGTGAGCACCAGCCTCCCCCCAACCAAGTCCGAGTCTTCCAGCACTCTTGGATCTTCCAGCACTCTTGGATCTTCCAGTACTCTTGGACCTTCCAGCACTCTTGGATCTTCCAGTACTCTTGGATCTTCCAGTACTCTTGGACCTTCCAGTACTCTTGGATCTTCCAGCACTCTTGGATCTTCCAGTACTCTTGGACCTTCCAGCACTCTTGGATCTTCCAGTACTCTTGGATCTTCCAGTACTCTTGGACCTTCCAGCACTCTTGGATCTTCCAGCACTCTTGGATCTTCCAGCACTATTGGATCCTCTAGCACTGTTGGATCTAGCACTGTTGGATCTTCCAGTACTCCTAGATCTTCTAGCGCTCCCGGATCTTCCAGCACTTCCGAGTCTTCCACGATCCCGAAGTCGTCAACAACTTCACAGTCAACTGTTCCACAGTCGTCAACCGGCCCCGAGTCCACCACCCCCGAGACGACCACCGGCGAGTCCACCACCCCTGAGACGACCACCCCCGAGACAACCGTCGACAAGTCCTCTACTACTGCCGAGCCTTCCAGCACTCCCAAGGAGACTCCCAGTCAGACGTCGCAGCAGACGGCCGCCACCACCACCGCTGGTGGCATCCTGGATCCTGTCACCTCCGTTATTGGTGGCATCCTCCCTCCGCCTTCGTCTACCAACACTACCACTCTTGAGCCCGAGACCAGCTCTACTCTGGGCTCCTCTCCTGCCACCACCAAGTTGTCTACCAGTTCTTCGTCGCCTGCTACCTTGCCGTCGTCTGATGCCCCATCGTCTGCTCTTACACCCTCATCTTCTGCTTCGCCCTCATTGCCTACCACCCCCCATGGTACGGCTCCCGTCACCACTGCGTCGCCTGAGACCTCCACTGAGGTTGTCAACAGCACCACCCCCGAGACCAGCATTAAGACAACGGAAACGTCCGGTATCATCCCTATCTTGACCTCGGTCGTCAGCTCGGTCCTGCCTGCTCCCACAGAATCTACCAATTCCACCTCGACCGAGACTAGTACCGGGACGAGCCAGACCCGGACGAGCCCCGTTCCCATCATCTCCACGACCGAGACCACCAGTGTTGCGACTCAGACCTCTGGCAGCCCTACCGACGCTACGATCTTGCCGACTCTGACCCCGCCTATTGTTCCTGGCGGCAACGCTACCACCACTGGCGGCGAGAGGACGAGCATTCTGAGCCCCACGCTCACTCCCACTCTGACTCCTACCGACTCTGTCAACAGCACCGAGACTGCGACCACGACTACTCTCAGCTCGGTCACGCTGCCTACCTCGACCACTATTGGCGTCATCACCTCATCCGTGTCTAGCAACTCTACTGAGCCTGCCACCACCACTTCGCTCAAGCCGACCAGCACCCCTACCGAGACTACCCGTACTGAGACTACCCCTACCGAGACTACCCCTACCGAGACTACCCCTATCGAGACCACCCCTATCGAGACCACCGTCGTTTCCACAACGACCGAGACGACTATTCCCTCGACCTCGACTGTCACCGCTCCTCGCGTCACGAGCATCGCAACCGTCACCACCGTCCCTGGTACCAGTAACTGGTTGCCAACCACCATCGTTATCGAGCACAGCAGCTTCAGCTTCACCCCCCCGACCACTACTCAGTCTGCCACTACCACCACGTCGCTGCCTACCGACATTCCCATGGTCATTATATGCCCGAATGGCGATAAGGCTCCTCCCAAGGATAGCAAACTGATCCAGATCGGCTTCAAGTTTCCGCTCAACTACAATTTCGTGGCCAACAATCGTAACGCTTCTGGTATTATCTGCGGGATGCTTCCTCAGGCTTTCGCTAATGGCAGCGACATTGACACGGACAGGATCCAAGTTTCGTCGCTTGTTCCTTACGACACTCGCGAGCTTTCCGGCTTCATTACCACGCTCGCCAAGGTTTACTACCCCGAGACTCTGGTTAAGTCGCTCAAGTCCAGCCTCTGGGCTCCGAACTCGAAGCTCTACAACAACCCTGTTGAACTGATCAAAAATCTGACTGCGCAAATTGATCCCACCATTGACATTGAGGGCAACAATGACGACGAGAATGTCAAGGGCGGCAACACTGGCTCCAACAACAACAACAGCAACAACGACGTCTTTGGATCCGGCAATGAGCAGTCGAGCCAGTCTGGCAAGCAGCGCGCTACCACGGCGGGTATCGTCATGGGCGCGGTGGGTCTTGGTGCCATGTACGGCGCCGCCATGTTCATTGTTGCCCGCCGCTACAAGCGCAAGCGTCAGAACCACCGTCGCTCCAGCTCTATTACCTCTGCTGGTCGCTCGGACCAGATGCAGTATGCCGGCAACGGCAGTCCTGCTCTAATGGGCGGTGCTCTCCTCAGCCCCAACAATCGCGGAACGTACGGCGGCCAGAGCCAAAACAGCATGGGCTCTGCTCGCACAGCCAACATTTCGGCCCCCGTTGCCACGGAGAATTCTCTGGGGTGGAACTAGGGCGTTGATGAGGTTGACGTGCACAAAACCACTACGCGCTGAGGGGCAATCCCGTACAAAGACCCCCGTCCCCTGGCGCACCAACATCTCCACGACGTTCATTTTTACTTTACTTTGAGACTTCGATACCCCTGGAGAGAGCCGTGCATGCCGCCGTCTTGGCTCTCTTCTTGGTGAGGATCTATATCCGAGCCTCTGCACATGGCTGTTATGTCTGGCAATGTTGAAAGCGATTTTGATATTTTTGACGTCATTCATTGATCAGTGGCTTTAATATTTTGGATATATTTTCTTTTTCACCCCTTTTTTTTCTTTTCTAGTCGCATGGCACTTGCACCTGGACTGAAAATGAAATTAATATTTTTTACAGCTCTCTATCCAGACACTTGATGTCAGGGTAGGCGTGACATCTTCTTGATATTTACCTTTTTCTTTTTATACTACTGGAAAGTAATTTTGAATGTTGATTTGGCGAGATGGAGAAGGAAGAAGGAATTGATTCAAGAGCTTTTTCTTACCACTCAAGTATGTCGAATATCAAGTAGAAGGCAATAGAATCTCGATGCTATACTGGGATATGTGTGCAATTTGTGACGGCTAAGAGGTAGCGCAATGTGTGGAAGCAGTAAAAGATGAAGGAATTGTACTAGGAACTATGCAGGAACTGTACCAGTGAGTAGCTCCTACCTATTCTAGCAGATGAGATGAAAAAGGAACAAATGTAATGGTGTAGTTGCTCTCTGACATGTTGTGAAGAATGAGTAAGATTTGGGGGGGGGGGGGGTTTCGTCTTACATGAGATTTCCGAGGGAGCTGGACAAAGTATTGGTCGGTGGATGCAGGCCGTGGGGGTTGGGTGCATCAGTCTTTATCATTGAGAGGCAGAACAAAAGGCAACTACAGGATTGTATTTGTCAATAATAAGCCGCCTATGACCGTGGTTGGGGGGGCCTGGAATCGGTATATATGCTTCCTTCTCTGCATGCAGTCTGACACAAGTCTGGCGATCGGGCAAGGTGCTTGCCTAGGGCAGCGAATTGGGGCATATTATATCCGTAGTACGGAGTATAGGTGCATTTAATACATTAACAGGCACAGGAGTGGAGAGAGGCTTTTTTGCCTCGAGAAACCTTTTTCTCTTGGCCGCCTAAGTAGTTGGTTGGGCTTTTCAAGCAACAAGAGCGTGGCCTCTCCGAGATGATGAATTGAGTCGAAGAATCAATACATTGATAATTCAACAACTTTGTCGCTGATGATGAAATGTTCAATCCCGTGCTGGAAACCAGCCAAGTCGTGCGGGATCGAGCGTCCATTTCCGTAGGGGTTGGCGTGTGTGTAAAGAAAAGGCGACGTGATGGCGGCTCTCCCAACAGCCTCAAACAAGGTCCAAGAAAGCATGCAACTGCATGTGATTGGCGAATGGGTGGCGTATCAAGCCTTGCCCGGCTTTGAGTCTCCCTTTTGACTGTCAGCATTAGAATAGGGAACCGAAACCACAGCAGATATGCACATGCGGCCTGGAGAACCGATAAGTCGTTTGTAAGACGAGAGAGAGAGCAACGCCAATGATGACGACTGCTGGATTCTCTACAACACAGCCAGAATGGGAAAGCGTTACGTTGACACAGGCAAGCGGGCAATGAGGCAAGCAGGCAAGCACAGAACTATCTAAGGCTAGCGACGGGAAACTCAACCAGGCTAAGATCTTACCTCTCGCTTTTGTTTCGCTGGGCCGAACTATACCCCAAAGTAGTAGCGCCAGTGCTGGTGCGAGTTGGGACGACGGGCGGCAGCAAAGCCAGACAGATTGGGAACAAAGAGACAAAAAGACTCATCATTGGCTAGCCTGTTATTGTACGGAATTGAACGGCTAGGCGTTGATCAAGTTTCATTCTCGATTTTCGGAAGCCCTGGGGCGATGAACAGGGAGCTTACGGTGCTTTCAAATAGTCGAGGGTCTACTCATCAATTCCCTCGTCAGACTCTGATCTCACCAGTTCGACTACCACCACCACTGCAGAGTCTTGCTTTCTTCTACAACGCAGCGGAATTTTGAGACGACTATTCGAATATACTGGATTTCTAGTAAATTAGAAAAGCTTTGGATTCAACCCCGTTACGACCCAGTTCCTAATTTTCCCGCATACTTGGACACACGCACACACACCACCATGCCTGCCTCGGACCACGGCAGCGAGACCGACAGTCTCCTCTACACGGCCCCCGACGGTCACATCCCCAACAAAACGACGCAGGGCCGCGCCGAGGAGCTCGACGACCTGATCGCCGCGGTGCGGGACCTCGTCGTACCCTACGTAAAGACGGCCGATGACAACGCCTCCAAGAAGCATACGGGCCGGCTGCCGCGCGATGCCGCCGGCCGCCCATACAACGTGCTCCTCGAGGCGCCGCTCCCGCCGCGGGAACTCGTCGAGCGCATGGGTTTTGCTTTACCGGAAGGAGAAGGCAAAGGCAAGGCCGGGCTGCTCGACACCATCCAGGACCTGCTCCGCTACAGCGTCAACACCTGGGACCAAGGCTGGATGGACAAGCTGACGGCGAGCACGAACCCGGTCGGCGTCATCTCCGAAATGGTGCTCGGGATCCTGAACACGAATGTGCACGTGTACCACGTGAGCCCCGCGCTGACGGTGGTGGAAAAGGAGACGGGCCGGGCGCTGGCGGCGTATTTCGGCTTCACGGGCCCGCGCGCGGGAGGCGTGACGTGCCAGGGCGGCAGTTCGTCAAACCTGACGTCGCTGGTGATTGCGCGCAACGCGCTGTACCCGGACACGCGCGAGAACGGGAGCGAGGGCTACCGGTTCGTCATCTTTACGAGCGAGGCCAGCCACTACTCGATTGAAAAGGCGGCGGTGGCGTGCGGCATGGGCGCGGCGAGCTGCATCGGCGTGCCGACGGATCAAGACGGGCGCATGTGCGTGACGGCGCTGAGGCGGCTAGTGCGGGAAGCAAAAGCGCGCGGATGCACGCCGCTCTATGTCAACGCGACGGCTGGGACGACCGTCATGGGCGTGTACGACCCGATCCGCGCCGTCAAGCACGTCTGCGACGAGCACGGCATGTGGCTGCACGTCGACGGCGCCTGGGGCGGCTCCGTCGCCTTTTCGCGCGCGCACCGGCACAAGCTCGACGGCACGGAGCTGGCCGACTCGCTGACGATGAACCCGCAAAAGATGCTCAATGTGCCCATGACGTGCTCGTTTCTCCTCACAAACGACCTAGGCCGCTTCCACGAGGCCAACAGCCTCCGTGCGGGGTACCTCTTCCACGACCCCGAGGGGGCCGGGGCCGCTGCCGGCGGCGACGACGACGAGGAGGAGGTCTGGGATCTGGCCGATATGACGATGCAGTGCGGCCGCCGCGCCGACAGCCTCAAACTGGCGCTCGCGTGGATGTACTATGGCGCCGCGGGCTTTGAACGCGGCGTCGACCATGCGTTTGCCATGGCGGCGCACCTGGCGGACCTGGTGGACAAGTCGCCCGATTTCGTGCTCGTGTCGGCGAACCCGACGCCGTGTTTGCAGATTTGCTTCTACTACGCGCCGGGAGGGGCGCTGGCAGAGCAGGATGAGGAGAATACAAGACGCACGAGGAGCATGGCGGGCAAGATGGTGGCGAGGGGCTTCATGTTTGACTATGCGCCGGGACCGAGGGGCCATTTCTTTCGGGTGGTGGCGAATTGTCAGACGCAGGTTGGGACTATGGATGGTATTTTCAAGGGCTTGATTGAGGTGGGAAGGGAAGTTGTGCCTCGGTGAGGTGTGAGGTGTGAGGTTGGACATGGTTTGATAGCATGGATTGTTACCTGGTTGCGCTATGATTTCGTTGGTCATTGTATATTGTCATTTTATATAAAGGAATTCAATGTGTATATACTATATGCAAAAGTCTCAAGTGATATAGAAAGACGCTACAACTAGAATTCGGTCATTTTGTTAGATTTGTGTTTTTCGTCTTTATCCTTGTTAATGTTCTTTTTCAGCAAAACATTTCCGAGGGTTTAAGAATTTGATTAAACGCGATGATTTACGACTTGATTAAGAGTAAAAAGTGTTGTTGTCGTATACACGGGCTGACCTGTTCACAATACGCTGGCAGTGGTAACTCTGCAAAAGCAGGTCCACCAGCTAGAAATTTTAAAAGCTACCTAATCAAGGCTGCATTGCATGCCAGACAAAAGTTGTTAGTCTTTTGAAAAAAAAAGGTAATGCCCGTAACAACCACATCCTGACAACTGCCCTACGCACCGCCCGGGCGAAACTTGAGGCGGCGGCTTTGGATTAACCCGCCCGACACCAAGCCCCTTTAGTTTAAAACGTATATTAAAAATGCGAGGAATAAGAATGTCAGCACTAACACGCCTTAAACGCCAAGATTAACAGTCATTGGTTCCTAGGAACAAAGAAGGAAGGGGGGTCCACACCGTATTCATCGTTTTATGCCTGCATCTCAGCCGCGACCCAGTAAAACAGTCAATTTTTGCGCTGCGTTTCACTGGATACGGCTAGTACGAGAACCTTGTGTGTGTTCCTTTTGCGCTTTAGCTGGGCGTTTTTGCTGCAAGTCTTGCGCCTTGGATGTGTGGATGGCAAAGAGAAGGAAGAATGGAGTTGAGAGCTGTGAGGCTCAGCCTCGTGGTCATGGGCAATATAGCTGATGTTGACGTCAAGGTCCCGTCTGTTTTTGTATATAATGTTACTAGGCCCGTCAAGTCTTTGCGATTGCGTTGGTATATAATACCATGTCTACTTGCTCAACTCGGTGTTGGTGATTGCCTCACTTCAATAAGTTCTGCTTACGCCAATTCGCCATATTGCCTATTTTGAAGTCGACTGTAGAATTAGCCCTGCAGGGCTTTCATCACGCCCATCATGGATCTCTACCGCCAAATATCCGCGCTGCGCAACAAGACGCTCAAAATCATCATCCAGCGCCACTTTGTCTCGACCCTGTACTCGGCGCTCGTCCTCCCCGTCATCGCCTCGCTGTACCTCGGCCTCGGCCAGAAATTCAACAACGCCGACGACAAGTACGGTATCGGCAGCCCGCAGACCATTAACTCGCTCGTCGACGCGCTCTCCCACGCGACCGGCGGCCGCAACACCGTCGTCCTCGTCAACTCGGGCCACACGGGCGGCGCCATTGACACGGTCCTCGACTCCGTCGCCGAGGCAGTCACGTCCGCCGGCCGAAACGCCACCCGCCTCGGCCGCGAGTCCGACATTGGCTACGTCTGCAAGGGCTCGATCCGGGCCACGACGTCGTGCTTTGGCGCCGTCGTCTTCCACTCCTCCCCCGACGAGGGCGCCGACGGCTATTGGAATTACACGCTGCGCGGCGACGGCGCGCTCGGCCGCTCGTTCCGCGTCGACAAGAGCGACAATGCGGCCGAGATTTACGCGCTGCCGCTGCAGCGGGCCGTCGACGCCGCCATTGCCCGGCAAGAGTCGTCCGGCTCGCTCCCCGACGCGACGACGACGCAGCAGTATCCGTACTCGGCCCTCACCGAGGACGAGCGCCAGGCCAAGGTGCGCCGCGCGTACCAAAAGACCTTTATCAACTTTCTCAGCGTCGCCTTCATCATGGCGCTGATTGGCGTCTGCTACCACATGCCGGGCTTCATCGCCACCGAGCGCGAGATTGGCATGTCGCAGCTGATTGACGCCATGATGCCCGTCCACGCCAAGTGGCACTGCCAGCTGGCGCGGCTCCTCTCCCACCACAACGCCTTCATCATCACCTATCTGCCCGGCTGGATCGTCGCCGCCGTGGTGAACCGCATCCTCATCTGGACAAACGTCAGCTACGGCATCGTCATTCCCTTCTTCGTCCTCGCCGGTGTCGCCATGACGTCCATGTCGCTGCTCGGCGCCTGCTTCTTCAAAAAGGCCCAGCTGTCCGGCATCATCACCGCCCTCGTATGGCTCGTCCTCGGCATCGTCGCGCAGGTCATTCCCCGTCCCGGCACCGGCACCGTCGCCGTCCTCAGCCTGCTGTTCACGCCCTGCAACTTTGTCTACTTCATCACCTACATTGCGCGCTACGAGCAAGAGGCGCTGCCCACTGACCTGCTGCGCGCTCATCCCAGCAGCCCCTGGAAGCTGCCAGGCATCGTGCTGTGGGTGTTTTTTGCCGTCCAGATCATCGTCTACCCGTTTCTCGCCGCCTTGCTCGAGCGCGCGCTGCACGGCGTCACCACCGGCACGCGCCAAAACGCGGCGCCGGCCGCCAACGGCTCGGCCCTGTCAGATGCCGTGCAGATCAGAAACATGACCAAAATCTACAAGCCAACCCTTTTGCGACGCTTGTTTTCGTTTGTGTCGCCGCCGAGGCCCGAGGTGGTCGCCGTGGACTCGCTGACGCTGACGGCGAAAAAGGGCCAGATCTTGGCCCTGCTTGGTGCCAACGGCAGCGGCAAGAGCACGACCCTCGATGCGATTGCGGGAATCAGCAACTTTACGAGCGGCGATATTGCCATTGACACAACTGGCGGTCTGGGCATCGCACCACAAAAAAATGTCCTCTGGGGCGAGCTTACTGTCGAGGAGCATCTCCGCGTCTTTGCTAACCTCAAGACACCGTCGAACCCGGCAACACAAGAGCAGATAGACAGCCTCATCCACGCCATCGGTCTGAAAAAGAAGACGAAAGAAATGGCCAAGACGCTCTCTGGCGGACAAAAGCGCAAGTTACAGCTTGGTCTGATGCTGATTGGCGGCAGCGGCGTCTGCTGTGTCGACGAGGTATCTTCTGGTATTGATCCGCTGTCGCGCCGCAAAATCTGGGACATTCTCCTCCGTGAGCGCGGTAGCCGCACAATAATCATGACTACGCATTTCCTCGACGAGGCTGATCTGCTGGCCGACAATATTGCGATTCTTTCCAAGGGCAGGCTCCGCGCCCAAGGCTCTTCGGTGCAGCTCAAGGATGCCTTTGGCTCCGGATACCGCGTGCATGTTCTCAACGCCCGCCACATGATGAGCCGCGCTGCCCGAGTCGACGGTGTTGAACGATATACTTCAACCAACACAATCACCTACGTCGCGCCCTCTGCCACCCTTGCCGCCTCCGTCATTCGCATGCTCCAAGGCCGCAACGTGCCGTACAAGTGCTCTGGCCCTACCATCGAAGACGTCTTCCTCAACTTGGCCGAAGAGATCAAGGATCACGGCATGTGCGACCAAGCGATCCCCAATGGTGTTTCAGAGAGCAACATCAGTCCCAGCCAGAGCCCCGATGCAGAAAAGCCGCCCTCCGCTCAGCCGCTTCCGCTCTTGCACGGTCGCCAGCTCGGGCTCTTTCAGCAAATCATTGTACTGTTGCGGAAACGCTTCGTCATCTTCAAGACCAACTGGGTGCCGTATCTCGCCGCTTTCTTGATTCCTATTGTGGCAGCGGCCATTATCCAGCTGCTCATCAACAACATGGCGGCTCCTGGCTGTTCTCCCAGGGATCGCAGCAGCGACAACAAGAACATGGATTTCACAAAACTTCTCGGCGCCCCATTCATTGTGGGTGGTCCATCTGCGACGTTTAGTGCTTCCGCCATTGCCCATGTATTCAAGCCCATCATTCCGAATCTTGCCGCCGGCGCCAGCAGCCACGTCAAGGTTGTCGATTCCTTTGACTCTTTCAAGTCCTACATTGAACATGACAGAAAGAACGTGACCCCTGCAGGCCTTTGGCTTGGTCAATCAGGTTCGGCTGCTACCTTGGCGTACAAGATGGATGATGGGGTATCCATGTTCACGTCGACGCTGGGCCAGAGCCTTCTTGATAGTCTGCTCCTGAACAAGACAATCGCGACCGAATACAAGCCCTTTGACATTGCTGCTGCGCCATCTACTGGTAACGGACTGCAGGTCATTGTGTACTTTGCGCTTGCATGCTCTGTCATTCCGGGTCTGTTTGGCCTCTACCCGAATTCCGAGAAGCGCAACCGAGTGCGTGCGCTACAGTATTCGAGCGGTGCTCGTGCATTCCCCGTATGGGCAGCCCACGCCATTTTTGACTGGTCCATCATGGCCGTTTCCATGCTGATTGCGGCGGGTATTCTTGCGGGAACGTCTAGTATTTGGTACAATGTCGGCTTTCTGTTCCCAATTTTCGTCTTTTACGTGCTGGCGGCCATCCTGATTTCGTACTTTGTGTCGCTCATCATGAAGAGCGCCCTGGCTACTTATGCGATTGCTTCGGTGATTCAGGGACTGGGCTTTGCAATCTATTTGATTGCTTACTTTTTCATCCTGCTTTATTCCGACCCAGCTGAGACGGAAAAGAGTGTACTGATCGGTCACTGGGTCATTGCCATCTTCTTTCCAACAGGCTCCCTGGTGCGCGCGCTCATGGTGGCTCTCAATGTCTTTTCTACGACGTGTGACGGCTTCGCGCTGCAGAGCAACCCTGGCTCCATGAAGGCGTATGGCGGCCCGCTCGTCTATCTTATCGTGCAGTGCGTCTTTTGGTTCACCATGGTGGTGTACTTTGAGAGCTCCGATGGCAAGCACAAGACGGGAAAGCCGCAATGCAGCGACGATATTGAGGACCCAGAGGTTGCTGCAGAAGAGGCTCGCGTGGATGGGCCGGGCGTGGAAACTGATGGCCTGCGCGTGGTGCACCTGACAAAGGCGTTTGGAAATATGACTGCTGTTGACAATGTCACGTTTGGTGTCGGCCACGGTCAAGTGTTTGCATTGCTTGGTCCCAACGGTGCAGGAAAGTCGACAACAATATCCATCATTCGTGGCGATGTTGCTCCAAGCCGAATGGGCGGTGACGTCTTTGTGGAAAATGCGTCCGTCACCAAGAATCGACCTGCTGCACGCGCCAATCTCGGAGTCTGTCCACAATTCGACGCTATAGACTCCATGACTGTGGTCGAGCACCTGCAGCATTACGCACGCATTCGAGGCATCGCCGACGTGGACCGCCAGGTCGCGGCTGTGATCCGCGCTGTCGGCCTAGAGGCGTACACCGGTGTCATGGCGCATACACTTTCCGGCGGTAACAAGCGTAAACTGTCCTTGGCGATTGCGCTTACGGGCAACCCTTCTGTAATTCTTCTGGACGAGCCCTCGTCTGGTCTTGATGCTGCGGCGAAGCGCATCATGTGGCGGACGCTCGAGGCTATTGTCCCGGGCCGATCGATTCTGCTCACGACGCATAGCATGGAGGAAGCCGATACTCTGGCCACGCGGGCAGGCATCATGGCGCGACGCATGCTGGCGCTTGGCGGCACGGAGCAGCTGTGCCAAAAGTTTGGCGATTCGCTGCACGTGCACATGGTGAGCAAGACGGCGCCGCATTCGAGCGACGAGGAGATGCAGCAGATCCAGACGTGGGTTATGGAGACCTTTCCAGGCGCGCAGATGGAACAGGAGACCTTTCACGGACAGATGCGTTTCTCAATTCCCGCGTCGTCGATTGAGGTTTCGGGCGCCGGCGGCGGAAGCAACGGCAGCAGCGCCATCGGACAACTGCTGCTCATCCTGGAAGAGAACAAGGAAAGGCTGGGTGTTGCGCACCATAGTGTCAGCCCTACAACACTAAATGAAGTCTTTTTGACCATTGTCGGCAAGTATGACGTGCAGGAAGAGGGTGAAGCGGCACCCAAGAAAAAGCCGTGGTGGAAGAGGTCGATGTTTTGATCATGTCGGGCCATCTATAACTTTTTCTTTTCTCCGAAATTTTGTACAATATCCATTCCATAGACCAGTAGATTCAATCATTTTTTTCCCCATCGTCTGAATTCTCGGCGCGTAGGTACCGAGTCGAGGAACGGCTGGCGCTGCTGGTGCTGGGGGCACTGGGGGCCAACTTGTGCGTTGATTCATCTCAAACAGCGCAATTGATGACTGCGACATGGCGAGAGGCGTGAAACACAATTCTCATTATTACCAGTACGCATCGAAAATGGTGCGTCGGATAATAATGCACCAGCAACAACCAATGCCAACCAACAAGAGAAGTGAGAAGGGAGTCGGTCGATCAGTCGGTCAGCCAGTAGAAAAACTGCTGCCCCACCCAGTAACTGCACACTAACTGCACTGCAGGAAATTTTCTGCGGCGGCCCCCACCAACCATAATTTTTCGCATACAGGCGGGCGCTTGAACAAATGTCGCGCCAAAGACTGACCTACCTATTTTTCAACAGATTGAGCATCAACATCGAGGCATCCGTTTGTCTCTGCCATCGCTTTAACGGCGTCACTGCTGCTGTTCCAGCCTTCTCCCCCCAATCTAGCATCTACCGCTACGTCTGCCTGCAATCATGTGTGGCATCAGTGCCATCTTGGTGAGCTTTTCTCTACTTTTTCCCGTGCCCCGCGTGCTCCCGATACCGGGCCCTGCGTGTCCCCCGGACTTTACATGCTGACACTCGGTCTTCCCCAGCTTGGCGACGTCAAGGCCACCACGGCGGCTGTAGAGCTCCATGAGAGCATCTACTACCTTCAGCACGTATGCCATCTTTTGTTTCAGACTGTTATTCGGATTTCTCAAGCTCTCGGAGCGCAAGGCTAACACCTAGGACTAGCGTGGACAGGATGCTGCGGGTATCACGGTATGCCAGGGCGGGCGGCTATACCAGATGAAGGGCAATGGCATGGCCTCAAAGGTCTTCCAGGAGCCTGCACTTCTGGCTGACAACCTGCCGGGCTATGAAGGCATCGCGCATGTCCGCTACCCGACGGCTGGAACCTCGTCTGCGTCTGTATATCCGAGTGGCAATGAGAGGCGATTTACTAACCTATCTCATGCAGTTCCGAGGCCCAGCCTTTCTATGGTGAGTTGAAATGTCGCACTTCACTGTCAATGACTGACAAAAGCTAACATCTCACACCAGTCAGTATGTATTACCCTGGACACCCTTCAACTCATTTTTGATACTAAACTCGGCTCACAGACAGCCCCTTCGGACTAAGCTTGGCTGTCAATGGCAACCTTGTTAACAGTGAAGAGCTTCGCGGCTTTCTTGATCTCGAGGCCCGCCGTCATGTCAACACGGACTCGGACTCTGAGCTGCTGTATGCTCATCTGCTGCGTTCAATCCTGCTCAACGTTCGCTAATTGACCTTGACAGCCTCAATGTGTACGCCCACGCTCTGCACGAGCTCGGCAAGGCTCGTGCCAACGCCGACGACATTTTTGCCGGCCTCCGTGACGTCTATACCCGCTGCAAGGGTGGCTTTGCCTGCGTCGCCATGATCACTGGTTTCGGCATCCTCGGATTCAGGTACGTACCCTGCTGCATGTCATTGCATGCATAGGAACAACGCAATTAACCGAAATCGCAGAGACGAAAATGGTATTCGCCCACTTTGCCTTGGATCTCGCCCTTCTTCCACCCTCCAAGGCGCACTGGACTACTTTATGGCCTCCGAGTCCGTCGCCCTCACCCAGCTCGGCTTCACCAACATTGTCGACATCCTGCCAGGACAAGCCGTCTTTATCCAAAAGGGTGGCAAGCCACAGTTCCGTCAGATTGTCCCCATCAAGTCCTATACCCCTGATATGTAAGCTGATCCTCCTTTAGTATCAATGACACTCATACTGACAATCCCCCGGATTTGAGATGGTCTACTTTTCTAGACCTGACTCAAATATGGACGGCATCTCTATCCACCGCAGTCGTCAGAACATGGGCTACAAGCTGGCTGACAAGATGAAGGAGATTTTGGGTGAAAAGGGAATCGAAGAGATTGATGTTGGTATGTTGCATTTACACTGGGGCGTTATTGAGTGACGTGCTGACTAGTAACAGTCATTCCCATTCCCGAGGTATGCGCTTGCTAAACGATGCATGAAACACAATATAAATGCTAAATGTAAACAGACAAGCAATACATCAGCCTCTGTCCTGGCTAGTTGCTTGAACAAGCCGTTGTCGAATGCTTTCGTCAAGAATAGATATACATTCAGAACATTCATCATGGTATGCTGCTTTCCCCATTGGCTACCCTTGACACTCAACCTCGATTAACAAGACACAGCCCGGCCAAAAAGCCCGCCAACAAGGTATTCGCAGAAAGCTTTCGCCTATCCAGGTAGAGTTCCGAGACAAGGTTGTCCTTCTGGTCGACGATTCCATTGTTCGCGGCAACACATCAAGAGAGATTGTATGTGACGACTTGTCTTTCAAGGCCACTTTCAATACTGATATGCCATTTCAGGTCTTGATGAGCAGAGAAGCTGGCGCCAAAAAAGTCATCTTGGCTTCGTGCTCCCCAGAAATTACACATCCGCATGTCTACGGCATCGATCTTGCGGACCCTGGTCGTAAGCTAAAACAACGGGTACACTCCGACATGAATGCTGACAGAGAGTCTAGAACTTGTTGCCCATGGCAAGACGAGACAGCAGATTGCCAAAGAAATTGGCGCTGACGAGGTAGCTACATCGATCCCGTTGCAGCCAATCTCTAGATCACACAGACTAACCATGCACTCCGTAGCTGATATACCAGTCTCTCGACGACCTCAAGGTCGCGTGCCTCGAGGCCATTGAAGGCGAGACCCAAATCAACGGATTCGAAGTCGGCGTATTCTCGGGAAAGTACCAGACCGACGTGCCCGAGAGCTACTTTCAGCACCTCAGCGAGCTGCGCGCCAGCAAGGGCCAGAAGCGTAAGCCGGCCGACGAAGCCGGCCCCGACTCCAAGAAACTGACCCTCATCGCCAACGGCGGGCCCGTCGACGTGCCGTCTGAGGCGACGGAGCGCGAGCCCATGACGAGTCAGGAGGATATTAGGTATGCACCACAGGGGAGATGATGCTCTGCGAAAAGCTAACCGCGTGTTCTGTAGCCTCCACAACTTTGCTACTAGTCGGTAAAAGGCTAAGCAGGCAGGAGATTTTGGGACTGAATATTACGCCGCACGTCGGACTCTTTTGCGTTTTAGGTCATCTGACTGAACATTGCGCCGCACATGGGGGATTCTTTCGGGTTTTAGGTCATCTATACAGAGGGTTCCATCATTAGGTCAATCCATTTCGCGTTCTAGAAAGAAGAAATTCAAGAGTTCAAAGTTGATTAATAAATCTATGAAACAGTATTAATTCTACAAACCGACTCTCAACAATATACAGATTTTAATCTAGGTCGCACAACAACCAATATAGCTGTCCAAAACTCAGTGCCCCAGTCTCCTTTCCAGGATAGGAACCTGAGCAGCGCTGCTCTAAGGTCCAGAGTCCACGAAGAGAAGCCAAAAGTATCGCGTCAGATCGGGACGGACAGTCTCTCCGCGGAAGAGCGCGCCTCGGTCAGCCCGAGTCGCGGCACAGGCTCCAGACAGCGCTACGGGCAGGATGTCTCGCTGAATGGTGCCGCAAAAGTGCTGGAGGAGCCTGACCATGGCACGTTTCCGAAGCTCGCAGGTATACCACGTCGACTCGAGTGCTGTGTCGGGACTCGCAAGCTCAGCGAACAGCAAAAGGACGGCGTCCTCGGCCACATCTCTTGCGTTGTCCACCCTCCCCTTGATCACGTTGTCCACCCAGCCATGATTATACCCGTAGTGGCCGAGCTCCAGGACGTGCTCCTGGTCGAAGCCGGTGGACCGCATGACTTCCTCAAAGGCCGGCTGCGCATCCTTTCTCCGGCCATTCAGCATGCTTAGCACACCGTCGGACGGCAATCTGGGCGTGGAGTTGCCAGCGTCTGGACATCGCCAGGACCCAGCTGCGCCACGTCGCCGGCTGATCCTGATCGAGGATCTGGCTCATCCATAGCGAGCAGAATTTCAGGGGAACATTCGGGGTGAGGCAGCCAGACGAGGTGAACATTTCTATAGGAAGCAGAAGACCGTCCACAGACGGCGGTAAGCTCCTGCTGTTGCTTGACAGTTCTGCGTCTCGTTCGGTGATGCGTTGCTCAATTCTGGCCCAGTCTCGCTCAACGCAAATGCGATGGCAGAAATTCGCTGTCTTGTGCTGCTTGCTAATAGAAACTTTCCATTGTTTCTGTCTAGTAGAGACTTCCCAAGAAAGGTGAGTTGCTGGGAAGCACCTGGTTGATCCGTTCCGTGTGCCCCATCATGTGCCATCATAGTGGTTTCGGTGAGAACGGTACACTCCTTTTATTCAGGGCCCTAGGGGGTTATGCACATCATCTGGCCCGCGCGCTGTGGCGCCACCCGGTAGAACGCCGCGAACCTGTGGACAGCCTGGCAAGAGCACTTCAACTGAGCGTCGCTGTGGTGGAGACTCTTTACGCAAGTGACGCGCGAAATATGTCGGCATACATATCAAGTATGCATCCAAGATTGATAAAACCCAAGGAACCCTAGGCAGGACAGTCTAGTCCACTCCACTAAATAGGGCGAATGGCTCATGAAGAATGAGCCAAGAAGCAAGTAATATGCTGTGGGCCAATAACCGAAAGTAAGTGGTTACGCGACAGGAGAGTCGCGTTGTGCACTATTTGAGTCGGGAACTACCGAGGGGGGGCGGCAAGTCGATAGATCAAGTTCTAGACAAACAGACGCCTAGCCACGCCCGCGCAGCTGTGCTTCGAAGCTTCTGCTGGGACGGCGGCGGGCGCAATGAAATGGCGGGTGGCCACGCTCGATTTCTTTGTCCGACGCCGTCGATGGCAATTTCGAGGAGAACGAATGCGGGCCACGCCATCTGCTCCTCAATGGTCTTGGTGCTGGTGGCGTAGCGTCGAGGCTACCACCCGGCTGGGCGTGCTCGATAAAGCCCTTGTTGTGCAATCGACGCCTCAACGTCGGCTATGGGTTTAAAGTGGTAATGCTTTTTTCGTTCTCATCACCCAGGGCGCGTGTTGCGCGGTGTGCGAGTTGGAGAGGCCGCACGAGTCGAAGAGAGGGCTGGGGAGGGTGGCTTTGCGTCGACGCCGAGGGGTAGGAGATGACGAGGCGGCGGTCTGGATGGATTTGATCAATGTTAGATTTGATCCGATGATGGAAGACAACAGCGGGGGAAACCTACCGGTAGCCATGCTCGCAGTGCCGCGTAGGAAAGGGAAAATTCGACGTGGATCACGAAGAGAGGTGGATGGAAGAAAACGGGCGCTGGCAAGCAATGGCACTGACATTGATTGATTAGGAGCTGATGATTTGATGACAAGGCAGTCCAGGGATTCGAGGCTCGAGATTTTTATGGGCCAACAACTTTAATTTTTAGTTAACTCAGCATCACCATTCTGGCTACGCTCTCTCTTATGATTGCCGCCATGCCGCCACGAATACTGATTATAAAAAACTCTGATTCTCTCGTATGAATATAAAAAGGCCCATTCTAACCTCCTAAAGCCTCTTTCCTTGTCTCGTTTGCCGTGGGTCGGCTTCCTTCCAGCCGGCTCATCCAAGTCCAGCTCGCTGATCGTCTTCTTCCTGTCGCAGCATATAGCTCCGAAACAGAATGAAAAAGAAAGCATTTTGCCCCTGGTGAAGTGTAATACTAGGGATAAAAGAAAAAGAAGAAAAAGATTTCGCCACCTGGAGGCAGTGTAATACTAGGGACAAAGAAGAAAACAAAAATTATCCCGCGGTACTTACCGGACTAGTGACATTTCAAGGGGTTAGTATGCCTCACGCAGGGCCTTGAAGGAGATCACCCCCATGTCGACCTCTTGAGCGTCGATATATCATAGGACGGGTTTGTCATCCGTGGACATAATCATTTACAAGAGGTAGGGAAGAAAGGAGAAAAGAAAATTCAGAAAGGGGACGGCGAGAAACGAGTTTTATGCCACCCAGCTCTATTCCTTCCCTTTCAAGACCAGCGGTGCTCGCTGCCGCAAAGGCCATGGCTGCCAACTGGCAGGACCAGAAGGGCAACGAACGCGGAGGTAGGTACGTACTACAGCGCACCGGCATGTCGTTATTTACAGTCACTAAGATTACGCCATGATATATGAAAAGCTTGAGTGCAAAGCGCAGTCATCTCTAAAGATACCAGACCACTCTTAACCTCTTAAGCGTGTCCACGTTTGCATGGCGAGCCGAGCAAACATCAACAGGCTCGTGCACTGACATCAGCCACCATCGACGTACCTACGCCGACAGCTGTCAGCACATCCGGCCGGGCAAGTCATCATCTAGGTACCAACAGGAGTCAGCAAGGCCGACTCCCCACTGAGGAAGTCACCATATACGAACAGGGGCAAGCAAGGCACTCGCCTGTCGCCAATGAAGCTCGCTGGGCAACCATACCTACTCGGCGAGCGGCAATGCGGCACATAGGTAGGCAACAGCTTGCCGAGCTCCAAGCTCCGTTTGCTCCGCTAGATGCATACCTGCCTTGTGCCGCCGAGCCATCTACTTGAAAGAATGGGCATGTGTACTTGTTTAGAAAATCACTTGCCAGAGATGCTAATTCCTTTCGTATAGTGGCTCAGATCTGCTGGTTAACTTTCAATAACTTGAATCTGAATAAGAGCTTTCGCGCCGTCCCCAGTCGACTTAGACGCCTTCTTAGCCGGCTCTTTTCTCGACCACATCACCATGCGACACAATCCTTACCTGACCTACACCTGGCTATTCTGGTGCCATTTCCGGTGACTGATCACAGACGCTTGTGCTACGCATATAACATACCTCGCCGTGGATATTGAGCACCTCACCGGCCTTTCTTCCGACTGCTGGCCACGCCTGTCGCTTACTATTGCGCCAAGCAAGATGCGAGTAAAGACGTTGCATCCATTGCCAGAAAAACTACAGGTAAGCAGCTCGCCACTCAAGGCAACTCAGATGCCTCGTTTTCCTAACCTCTATCTATATAGCAAAGACTTCAAGTCTCATACAACTCCAGCGACGACATTCTCAAGGGCCACCTTGCACCTCTGCCATCCAACGAGGCCGTCTTTCCTCAAGTCGAAACTCACGTCCTGCTTTCCCCTGCTACATAATGCACATGATGTACCGAGAGTTGTGGCAGTCAAACTCGATCTAGACTCGACAAACTTCGATTTCAAGTTAGATTTCGCGAAGCTGATTCCAGAGGTGGTGATGATCATGCCATTTAGCAGCGCAGCACCTGGTTCAGATCTTTGTTGCACTCAGCACAAACGCTATTTATAGCTATGAAATGCATACAGGAATAGAGAGCATGCCGAACCTATGCCAATGTCGCCATTGGGTCGCTGTGAAACTGATGTCGTATCTTAAATGTCCTTTCAGTGAAATCGAATGTAATATAGTTATTAACTAAGTTAAAGAGAGTTGTAGGAAATACCTTAGTATTAGGATTATATTATAATATAAAAAGCTAATACTAGTTATATAATTAATTTAATATTAGTTTTAATAATAGTAGACCTTAGGATCTTAATAATTCTAATAATCTTATTAATAGATTTATATTTATTATATAAATACTTTATTAAGTCTAGTATAATAAAAGAAAAATATATAATAATTAATATTATAATACTCTAATAAAGTTATAAATATTATAAAGTTATTAAGATATAATAAATTAATAAAGATAATAACCTAGTTAATATAATAATAAAGGTATTATTAAATAAAGTTTTATATACCTTAATTAAGGAGAATATCTTAAATATTTACCTTAAAAGATAAATAAAGAGAGAGAGAGAGAGTAAAGTATAAAAGAGAAGGTAAGCCTTAATTTACCTTAATTAGAGGTCCTAGTTAGTATATAAGACTATAATAACTATACCTATAAGTTATTATCTTATTATATAACTAAAATTAAAAGAGGCTATTATAACCTCTTTTAATTATATAGTTTAAATCTAAGACTACTAGAGAAAATAATAGCTTAGGAGAGACTAATAGTAAGTATATTCTTATAAAGCTATAAAATAATAAAGCTAAAGCCTTTAATAATAACCTTATTAGCTATTATATTTTAAAAATACCTTTTCTTAAAGAAGTTAAAACTAATAAATAATAACTATTTATTTATTATAATATTTTTAAGATACTTTCTCTTAATAAGACTAACTAAAACTAATTAGTAATAATTACTTATTTATTATAATTATAAAGGATCTAGGCTAAAGCCTGTACCTATTAGGTATAGAGCCGTGGGCTTGTGAGGCCGCGCCCTAGGCACGGCCTGATAGTTAGTCTATAACGTAGTATAAGGAGGAAAGGGGCTCGCCCCCTTTCCTCTCCCTTCTCTCTCTCCTTAAGAGAATTAATAATAATTATAACGCTCACCTGCAGATACCGTGAGGCCAGTCCTTAATAATAATATTCTTAAGATATCTTCTCTTAAAGCCCTTAATAACTCTAATAATAAGATTATAGCCTTTAATAGGCCTAAGAGAGGAGGATCCTTATATTCTTTATATTAAATAAGTAAAAGCCCCCCCCCCTAATAAAAAAAAAAGTAGATTTTCTTTTATATAAGTACTAATAGTAATAATAATAAGAGGAGGCTAGTACTAGAATATAAGGTTATAGTAAGAAGAGTACTTATATTTAGCTATATATAAAGGTAGGTTACCTATAGTTATAGGAATTATTACTACCCTATTAATACTTAGTTATATTAATAATATAACTAAGTACTTATATACTCCTTATATAACTAAGCCTTATATCTATACTTATACCTTATATCCCTACTATAAGCTACCTATACTCTTAGTGCCTCTTCTTTATTATATACTATCTAGGCCTTAATAGGCTACCCCCTCTCTCTTAGCGCTATCCCTAGTACTCTATATATAGCCGCCCCCTCCTATCTCCTCTTCTCTTATAGTTATAGTATCCTCCTTACCTTAGTTCTATATCCTCCTAGTGACTTATACCTTTATTATATATTACTATTTTTACTTTATTTATTACCTTTATATTTACTTATAATATTATTTTTAGTATTTATTCTTTAATTATTTTTTTTACTTTATCTTTATAACTTCTTTTTTATATATACTTTATTTTCTTTTATCTTTTTATTTTTTTACTTTTTATTTATTATATATATATATCTTATTATATTATATATATCTTATTTATTAGCTTTTTATATTAATACTATTTATTTATTATTTTTTTATAAGTTTATAATTATTTTTATTTATATTTATCTCT
>JAEIJG010000133.1:34711-50063 GCA_037289395.1 Beauveria scarabaeidicola | reverse complement strand
CTTTTAATTATCTAATAAGTTATTTTCTAATTTTATTACTAGATTAAGCTTAATATAGTTATATATTATTTTCTACTTATAAAAATATATATTTATATATATTAAATAGATTTTATTAATAATATTATATAAATATATATATTTTAATAAAAAGTATTACTATTTATATAAAATAATTTTATTATTTATATAAATTATAAGTGTCTTTAAAAACAATATTATATTTTATTTTTTCTACTTATCTATTATAATATATACTCGTTACTACTACTACCGCTACTACTATTACTACTACCTCTTATAAAGGCTCTTAATACTTACTAATTTACTTAAAAAACGTATTTTTACTATTTTTAATAACTATATATATATTAGACCTAGATTATCGATTCTTCTACACTAATTCCTACTATAATACCTACTCGCCACTACCGCCGCCTCTTATAGAGGCTCTTAATACTCACTAATTTACTTAAAAAACACATTTTTATTAATTATAAGAGTTATATATATAATAAGCTAGATAAAGTTATTAATAGAGCTAAATAATAGCGGCGGCAGTAGTAGCGAGTATATGTTATAGTACTATTATTATTATTTAGGAGAAAAGGAGTAAAAAATAATATTAAAGTAAGAAAGTTAATAAGCTAAAGAAAAGAAGCACTAGACTATAAAAGTACTTATATTTTAGTAGGGGATATATTAAAGATTAAGTATTATATTAGTAAGAAAATTTCTATAAATAAATTATTTATATAAATAATAAAATTATTTTATATAAATAGTAATATTCTTTTATAAGGTAAGAAGAAAAGTTAAACCTCTTTTTAAAATTATAATAGAAATTCTTTAATTTAGTTTTAAATTAAATTATATATAATATAACTAATAAAACTCTAGATTATTCTTATATAATTATTTTATAATTAATTTAATATTCTTTTTAAATCTATTAAATTAAAAATATTATTTTAATTTATAATTAATTCTATAAAAATATATTTAATAAAAGTAGGTTTATTTAGATATATATAAGTCTTAAATAAAATTATAAAATTTTAGTAGATTATTTAGAATTTCTTTTTCTATTTTTAGAAATACTAATTTAGTTACTAAAATACTAATTTAGTATCTCTATACTAATTAAATTAGTTTAATATTAATATAGACTTTTACTAATTAATTTAGTATTAATACTAAATTAGAATTTAAATACTAATACTAAAGATAACCTCTAAATAGTAGGAGGATAGTGACTAATAACCCTCCTTAATATAATAAGTAAGCTATTTAAGAAGATTCTTACCACTTATATTATAACTATAGTAAAGACATACTAGCTCCTTCCTAAGGGTTAGATAAGGAACTAAAGGTATAAGTTAATAGGAATAGTAATTATAATAGTTATTAAACTAGTCTATATAGCTTAGGCCTAAGGTAAGGCTATATTACTCCTTTAGCTAGATATAGTTAAAGCCTTTAATAATATTAACTATAGATTACTTATTTAAGAGCTTTACTAGTTAGACTACCTAGAGAAGATCTTTAATCTTATCTAATCTTTTTTTAATAAGAGAATAAACTAGCTTTAGATTAATAATAATATAATAAAGAAAAAAATAGTCTAGTATAAAGTCCTTTAAGGCTTATTACTATCTTTAATCTTTTTTATCTTTTTTATAAACTTATTATATAAAGCCCTTAAGATAGCCCTAGGTCTATATATAATTAGCTTTATAGATAATATAAACCTATTATATATAAAGAAGAATTATAATAAAACTAAGTCTTAGTTAGAAAATACTTAAACTATATATAAAGACTAAATAAGAACTTATTAATTAAGTTTCTTTATACTAAAGTTTAAGTTATTATACTTCTAATATAAATAAGCCTTAAATCTAAGCTTTTTTATATTTAAAAGTAAGATAATAAAGTTATTAATAAATATATATCTCCTTAGAGTAATACTATTAGTAAGGTTAAGATAGTAGAAGTAAGTTAAGTCTATATTAAAGAAGGTCTAGTTTATACTTTAAGCTTTATAGCTAATAGTAAGAAAGTTATAAGGCCTAAAGGTTAAGAAAATAAGAGATATTTACTTTTAAGGAATTTATCTAATTATATTATTTAAAGTAATAATATAATATAGCCTTATAACTAGCCTTATATAAAGCTTAGCTAGGCCTCTTTAAGAGTTATAAGTAAGATACCTAAGAGTAGTTAGAAGAGCCTTTAAGACTACCTTTATTTACTATATAAAGATAGAGTTTAGTATACTACTAATAGATATTTACTTAATAATATAAAAGAATAAAACCCTTAACTAATAAGAAGCTAATAAGGCTATAGCCTAGCTCTAGTATATTATTATATAGGTATTATCCTTAGTCTTACTCTACTAAAGTAGTAGTAGATAGATTTTATTACTAATAAAAGACCTATACTAGAACCTATTAAAGATAAGTAAGAAGATACTAGAAGAAGACTAGTATATACTTAAGGCTTAGGCTAACTAAATATAAAAAGTAAAGTAAGAATATAAAGAAACTAAGAGCTAAAGGTAGATAAGGTAGTTTACCTTATTCTTAGTTTATAAGCCCTTATAAGCTAAATATAAGGCTAAAGTAACTTTACTTTTTTATTTATTATAATATATTAGCTTTATTATAATATAACTATAAATAAAAAAGATTAAACTAAATACTTTCTTTTATAAATAATAAGTACTTAAATATAATATAAAGATATATTAATATAAATATAAAATAAAAGATATTTATTATATACTTTTTTAATATAAACTTATAAGCTAGGACTATAGCTAGTATTATACCCTTATTATAATATTACTAAAGGATTAAAGAGATATACTTTATATACTTAATTACCTAGTTAAGAGTAAGAAAATAATAAAATAAGTATATAACTAATAAAGGCTAACCTATATAAATATTAAGCCTAAGGTAAAGCTAAGATAAGATAAATATAAAGTAGGTATAGAATAAATAAGGAGGAGCTAAGGCCTAATAAAGGGGATACCCCCCCCCCTAGGGGGGTAAAATAAAAATAATTAGGAAGAGGGGCCTTACTAGCCCCTACTAGGAACTAATATATAACTAGAGTTAGATAGAGAAGTAAGGGTTTTCCTCTAAGGAGTCTAGTTTTTCCCTTACTTATAAAGATAGTAAGACTAGATAGGTATATATAGGCCTAGTTAGTATAATTTAATAATAATAATACTAATACTAAATTAATTAGTAAAAGTATAGACTTTTACTTACTAATTTAGTATTTAATTAGTAAATACTAATTAATTTCCAACCCTGGTTACACTTCAGCTGCAGCGGGTTGCAGGCACGACGCACGGGCGGCACGGCCCACACAAGCCTGTACCAGTCCCGCCAAAGCCACCTGGTGGTATTACTGTAATAGGTACCTACTGAGTATAGTATCAGTAGCATCACAAGCTCTTCAGTGTCACGAAGCGGCCAGTAAATCACAGTCTTCTTGATTGACGTCACCCAAAATCTACACACTGTGACTTGTTCATTCATTGTCCCAGAACAAGTGTCGGTGCGGATGACCCGAGCAGAAACACAGCTCATGGCACGCCATGTCACTGGTCAGCAACCAACAAACTTACTCCGTACCAGTAGGTACTTACAGATTACAGCCAGCTTAGACCCCTACAGCCCGGGGCGGCTGATGACGTAAACTTGTAGATACAGGCAAACCTCAGGCGAACAGGCCTCGGAGCGCAAGATTTATCCCCAGAGCGGCCCCAGTTCACAGCCCCCTGCTTCACGGCTGCCGGCTGCAATACGAGTACGACAGTGGCCAGGCCGGCGCCGGCTCCGAATTAAAGAGACTCTTGACACGAATCCGGCCGTGCCCGAGTCGTTCGTATAATTGAGCCGTGCCGCTTGCCATGAGTGAGTGGGCTTACATAGCAAGATTCTTACACCACGTGCCATGCACGATGGTAAGCTCCGATACGGGATGCTACATGAATTCCTTGTCTCGTCTCTCGATTCGTCATTCTGCTACTCATCACACGCACGCGACAGAGATGATGTGTGCTCAGATCATACTTGTCAACACTTGACCTTGCCAGTCTTTCGCTGATTGGACAACTCGGCAACTAATGCTGGGCCAATTGACCAGAAGCAAACAAGTACAAGTCATCATACAGACAGCTCGGCGGTCAAGCGCGCCGCCGCGCGCCATCTCGGAGCATCGCCACCCTGCGGTATTTCAACCATCTCCATTTGGCCGATGGTCCGCGATGGCGTGCCCCGTTACTCTGTCCATTTGCGCATAAATAAATTCCCTCTTGCAATGTGGGCTGCAATCGACGAGGACGCATACAAATTCTCAACTCTATTCCATCTCGTGCATGAACAGTCGGCTATCTTTAATGCTGCACAGCCCAAAGTCCAACTATCCCAGCCATGGTCCCGATTTTGGCATTCCCCTTGGTGTCTGAGCTGATGCAACACCAACGGTTTTGATCTCTACAAAAGTCACATTCATGATTCGTGTCTTTCACGCAGTGAGCGGCATGTCTGCTGGAGGCTGGGCCGCGTGGCTTCGCGTTGGCCTACCCATTTGAGCACAGCTCCGACCCCCAGCCAACAGTTTGTTTCTGTGCAGTTCCATGCGACGGGTAGAAGCGACAACCCTGACATGAAAGATACCGAAGGGGCTACGCGCATACGAGGGCCTGTTGTGCAGCGCAGCAGCGGACATCACGGCTTGCTGATGGTATACTCGCCGTGACAGTGGGCAAGTTGGCAAGCTCGCCAGTTGATGCGGCATGCCTCAACAAGGGACAAAAACTGCAGCTTCAATAAGCTAGGTTGCCAGATGGAGTTTTCTATTGGGCAGTTTGGAACACGGACAAAGACGAAATACACAGCCAGCGATGGCGCCATCGAGCGTGAGCTCGGCGGCGTGCCAGTCTAGGAAAGGACAGTGCTGTACCTGGTACAAGGCGCCGTACGCAAGCGTCCAGCCACGGCAGAGGTACCGAATACAGCCAAATCTGAATTCTGCCGGCCCGTCGTCACCCAGCCCTACCGCAGCTGGCACCTGGCCGCCCGCAAACACTCGACGCCAATTGCAATGATGACAAACGCTCTGCTTTACCATGACCTGATTACAGATTCCATCGTCAAATGTCATCATCGCCTTGGCTTCCCATCTTCTCGGACATGCCATCATTTCCGGCATCTACTCTCTTTTGCCGCTATATAAGTCTTGCCAATCGCCAATGCCTGCGTCGCTTGCATCTCACAGCTTACATTACCATACGGATACTTCCTCGACCATTCCACCGCATCTGCCTCACGACACATTCCGTCAACGCAGTGCCTCGTCTATCTCGGAGGCTTCCATCTCCAACATTCAATTTCCCCTGGACACTATTCTGTTGTAAGCATCTACCCGAATGACGCCATCGTTGAGATTCCCCCAACTGACTCAAGTGGACCTTGGCGCAGACGTCAGTGACAGTGGGTATCTTGCGACCGCTACGGCTCATTTTTTCTCTCGAGAATTTTTTCTTTTCCCTGCCGTCCTCTCTCCACTGTGGACTACCTAGGGCCATTTATATAACAGCTCAAGAGGTTACGACTTCTACAAATTGCCATCCGAGACACTTCTGCGCCCTCTTGCCTGCGTGCGAAACAACACAGTGTCAACACTTCAGCTGACCCAACGCCATCTCATCTCCCACCGATAGCCGGCCGATAGTTCCGACCCCGGCGTCGCCAATTCAACTCTCCCCAGCCCTCTCACGACCAGTATCCGCGTGAGCATCCACAATTTTCTTCACCTTCTGCCCGCCTCAAACCGAACCCCTGCCCCTGTTTCGTTTACGGATCAAAAGAGGGACAGAAGAAAAATCTACCGCAGATTCGTTATTAATAATAGGCTGCCCGCTTTCCTCGGAGTAGAATTCTGCGCATCTGCATCTCTGCTACTCCGATCTTGACCACTGGATCTTGGAGCTTCCTCTTTTACAAAGCCAATCTCCCACCATACACCCTCACCTGCCAATCCAACCAACATGTCTCCCGCCACTACCACAGAGAAGCTGTCTGTCCAGACGCCTCCCCGGCCCCCGACGCCTGAGCACCGCTTCGGCACCCTGGCCGTTCACGCCGGCTCCCCTCACGACCCCTCCACCGGCGCCGTCATCGAACCCATCTCGTTGTCCACCACCTTTGCCCAGACGGCTGTCGGCAAACCAGTCGGCGTCTTTGAGTACTCGCGATCCGCCAACCCCAACCGCACCAACTTCGAGACGGCTGTCGCCGCCCTCGAGCATGCCCGCTACGCTCTCGCCTACTCCTCCGGCTCCGCGGCCACCGCCAACATCCTCCAGAGCCTCGCCGCCGGCTCGCACGTCATTTCCGTCTCCGACGTCTACGGCGGCACCCACCGCTACTTCACCCAGGTCGCCAAGGCTCACGGCGTCAAGGTCACCTTTACCCCCGAGATTGAGGTCGACATTGCCGAGCACATTACTGAAAACACCCGCCTCATCTGGATTGAGAGCCCCAGCAACCCGACCCTGCGCCTCGTCGACATTCGTCAGGTCGTCGACGTCGCCCACCGCCACGGCATCCTCGTTGTCGTCGACAACACCTTCCTGTCTCCCTATGTCCAGAACCCGCTCGACCTCGGCGCCGACATTGTCGTGCACTCGGTCACAAAGTACATCAACGGCCACAGCGACGTCGTCATGGGCGTCGCCGCTTTCAACTCGGATGACCTTTACAAGCGCCTGAGCTTCCTCCAAAACGCCATCGGCGCCGTCCCCTCGGCCTTTGACGCGTGGCTCGCTCACCGCGGCCTCAAGACGCTGCACCTGCGCGCCCGTGAGGCCACCCACAACGCTACCGCCGTCGCCACCGCCCTCGAGGCCTCGCCGCACGTCGTCGCCGTCAACTACCCCGGCCTCGAATCGCACCCGCACCGCGCCATTGCCAAGAAGCAGCACCGCGACGGCATGGGCGGCGGCATGCTCTCCTTCCGCATCAAGGGCGGCCACGACGCTGCCGAGCGCTTCTGCTCCCTCACCAACATCTTCACCCTCGCCGAGTCCCTCGGCGGCGTTGAGTCGCTCGTCGAGCTCCCTAGCAGCATGACTCACTCCGGCATCCCCAAGGAGCAGCGCGAAGCTGTGGGCGTCTTTGACGATCTCGTCCGCATCAGCTGTGGCGTTGAGGATGCAGAGGATCTCAAGCGCGATGTCCTCCAGGCTCTTGAGGCTGCTGTGTCTGGCGCCAAGAAGCCTTGAGACACTGTCAGCCAACGGACGTAAACATGAAATAAAAAGCGAGCGAATAGTTACGTATATATGAACAATAAGCGAAACAGGTCAACTTTGGGAAAGATATATACATATATCATAGACATGTCCAGGTTGTTTCTTTTTGTATAGGGCGGTTTAGGCCGGACAGTTTAGACGACCAATGTTCTATCGAGGCTACAACACGCCCGAGAAAATAAATGAAGTCACGTTTTTCACATGAATCTGACTCATTGCAAACACGAGCATTCACAGCGACCATGATTAATTCAAGGCAAGAGTTCGTAGGCGTGTATAGACGTCACCATGAAGCAGATTGTCGATGGAGAGAAGGGCGGCTCTGTAACGGGATGAAGTGGTAAAATACCATTGAAATAAGACGGTGAGTGAATAGATCAACCCGGGGCAAGTCACCTTTCGCTGGTGTCCGTGATGAAAAAGGTTGCTTCCCATTATTATCTTCTTATACTTGTAGTCTATAAGTATAAAGTGACAAGTGAAGGGAGCTTCAGGGAGTAGATTCATCACACAGACGCGCGGCAAAGCGCGCAGTGGTGCTATCCAGTAGGTAGCCGTGTCAAATTGAAACTGTTGCAATATATCAAACAAACGCCCCGACACCTTTCCATGCCATGATAAAACATGGTTCTTCTCGAATTTTTTGTTGGAACCCACCTTTATCCATACCGCACCCCCGATCTACCCAGAAATTGACAAAGATATAAAAAGACATGCTTCATTCAGACAGCGTTAGTGCGCGGGCGCCGCGCCCTTGACCTGCTCTGCCGAGAAGCGCTCCGACACCTCGACCTTGCCCTGGCCCAGCTCCTGAATCTTGGCGACGAGGAGGCCGGCATTGTCGAGCTCGATAATGTCGTCGGCGCCACCGATGCTCACGCCGTTGACCAGCACGTTGGGTACTGTGCGGCGGCCCGTCAGGGCCAGCAGCACGTCCTGCAGGTCCGACCCCATCGGGTGCTCGTCGAGCTCAACGACTAGGGGCTTGGGGATGATGAGGTACTTCTCGAGGAGGATACCCTTGGCGCGCATCGAGTACGGGCAGTACGTCTTGGAGAAGATGATGACTGCGAGGTGGGTTAGCACACGAACCACATGACTTCGTAGTCTCGGGAGGAAACTCACCGGGCGCCTTTTTCAGAATGCTGTGGAGAGCTTGCTCCGCGGGCGTCTCGGGCACCCTCTCCTTCTCCTTGCCCTTTGCCGCCGCCGCCGCCGCCGCCGCCGTCTCGGGCTTCGTTTCCCCCTGGGCGTCGACAGGCTTGCGGTTGCGTTCGGCCGAGTTGCCGACGCCGACGAGCTTGCTGGGGGCGTCTGGCTTGGGGCCCGCCTTTTTGTTGGCGCTGTCTTTGGCCTCCTGGGCCAGCTTGCTCAGGTGCTCCTGCAGGTCCTTGCCCTGGCGACGGTCGTCCTCGTCCACGTCGCCGTCGCCGTCGCGGTCCGCCGGTATGTGGCCCGTCTTGAGGCCCGTCTCCGAGTCAATGACGGGCTGCCCACCCGGCGACGGCCGCCCGTGCATCGCGTCCATGGTCTTGTGGTAAAAGTCGGCTGACTGCCCCGAGCTGCCGAACCCGGACGCGTAATAGAGGACAAAGATGACCGTGACGATGGCGGCAAGTGTCACCAGGCGTAGTCGGCGTGCTGACGGCATTGTCAAGAGGATATTGGGGCTCTTTTTTATCGTGATCTGTTGGCGAGACTTTACTGCTGCTTTCGTTTCGGGCACGGCACGCGGTCGAGGGGGGGCGAGCTGCCTTTTCGTCCACCCCTGGCAGCTTTAGCTCGAAGTAGGTCGTGTGCTCGCTAGATCTGCGACTGTGTCGAATCGGTTCTGCTGCGCGGAGCGTCTGAGATAATATTACTGCTAGTGATGCCGGTTCTGCGCTATCTGCAGTTGCTGAAAACAATGGTCGAGTTGAGATGGCAAAAGGAGCCAAGTTGGGGTATTCTGAAAGTGTGGGTCGAAAACGAGTCTACTGGTAGCATCCTATAAAAATTACTGAATAATTCCACATTTACACCAAAACACACATACTTTAAAAATCTACATAACATTAACACTTAGGCATAATTAAAAAAGAACTATACTATTAATAGATCTTTATAAATATTTTATTTCCACTTCTTTAGTTTTTAATCCCTTTGCAAGACGACTACTCGTCCCCGCCCCCACTTATTCGGCCGCCTCGGTAAGATCGCCTGGAGCGCCCATTCGGCGGGCGCCCTGGTTAGCCGTAAAATAGCCGTGACGCAATGACGCCAGCCGCAAGCTCCCTGAAGCTTGGAGCTTCCATCGCAAACGTCCGTCATATTGAGAGCTTCCGATTTCAACAAAAGACAGCGCCCACGGGGAAAGCCATTCAATCGCCCTTGCTAGCTTCATGAAGATCGTTCTCGATAGCTTCATGATGAGATAGCTGCCAGATAATGGACTCGCTTCACGCAAAGGCCGAGTGGGAGCGTGTTGGTGAGCGCTGGTTCCGCAAGACGCAGCAGTACACGTCCGTTTTCGACGAGAGCCTGGACCTGGACACCTACATCGTCACCGGCGCTCCCTACGCAGGCGCTCTCGGTAAGTTTGGCGCACCGCAGGCTCGTTTCTCTCTCTCTCTCTCTCTCTCTGTCGCACTGCTAACGCAACAGCCTCTAGCTCTGTGGCCGGATGAGACGAAGCTGCAGGCTCATCATCCTGGCAAGTCGTCCAAGCCGTCCATAGACATCTACAGCCTCGCCGGGCAAAAGCTGCGCAGCATATCATGGGATCAGGGCTCTATCAAGGGCCTGGGCTGGTCCGACGCCGAGACGCTGCTCGTCGTGGCCGCCGATGGCCATGTCCGCTGCTACGACCTGCAAGGCGACTTTAGCCATTTTTCGCTAGGCCACGGCGCCGACAACTATGGCGTTGAATCCTGCCGGTTCGTTTCTTCTCCAGTCAACTGCAGAGTCGGTCCTTGTCGCTTACAATTTGGATAGCTTCTACAACAGTGGCATGGTGGCTTTGCTCGGCAACAACACGCTCGTCACAGTGGCTTCGTACTCGGAGCCGCGGCCCAAGCTCCTCGCCACGCCGCCAAGCGGTGAAATTGGCGCCTGGGCCATTGTGCCGCCAGCCTATACGCTCTCGCGCTCCGTCGAGGTTCTGCTGAGCATCAAGGCTACCGTGTACATCCTCGATGCCGCAGACTGCGAGGACCGTCTCCCCGACTTTGGATCGCTGAGCCACATAAGCGTGTCGCCCGACGGCCGCTTCGTGACGCTCTATGCCAGCGACGGCAAGGCGCACGTCACGTCGAGCGACCTGCAGGATCTTGAGTTTGTCCACGAGTCTGATTCCAAGACGCCGCCGCAGTATGTTGAGTGGTGTGGCTCCGATGCCATTATTGCTTGGGAAGACGAGGTCCATATTATAGGGCCTGATGATCAGTCAGCTTCATATATTTACGATAGTACACGAGTCCATGTTATCTCTGGTGAGTTTTCGGCACCCGCCTGCTGTCTGGTATTTTCTATTAACACCAGTTTAGAACCTGATGGTGCTCGTTTGATAACGAATGACTTTTGTGAATTTCTCGAAAGAGTACCAGATGCCACGATTCAGGCTTTTGGTGCAGCGGCAGAATCGTCACCAGCGTCGATATTGCTGGACGCCGTGGGTCAACTGGAGCTGGAGTCACCAAAGGCAGATGACTACATCCAGCTCATAAGGCCCAATTTGACAGAAGCAGTGGACACGTGCGTCAATGCCGCCGGGCATGAGCTCGACACCAACTGGCAGAAGCGCCTCCTCAAGGCAGCTTCCTTTGGCAAGTCGGTGCTCGATATATACAACAGCGATGACTTTGTGGACATGTGCACAACTTTACGCGTGCTAAACGCTGTCCGCTTCTACAAAATCGGCATTCCCATTTCTTTCGAGCAATACCAACAGCTCACACCCGAGCGGCTCATCAACCGCCTCTTGACACGGCATGAGTATCAGCTAGCTCTCAAAATTGCCTCGTATTTGAAGCTGTCCTCTGATGGGATATATACGCACTGGGCGTCATCAAAGGTACGCATTGGCACGGAAGACGACGATGGTGTTTGTCGGCTAGTCGTGGAGCGCCTCTCAGGCAAGTCGGGCATCTCTTTTGAAGAGATAGCTCGCGCTGCCCACCACGAAGGCCGCAGCAGATTGGCGACTGAACTTTTGAACCACGAACCCCGAGGAGGCAAGCAGGTACCGCTGTTGCTCGACATGGAGGAAGATGAGCTCGCGCTGGACAAGGCTGTTGAGAGTGGAGATACAGACTTGATTTTATTTGTCTTGCAGCACTTGAAGAGCAAAACGGCGCCATCGCAATTCTTTCGCATCATCAACTCGCGGCCTGTGGCGACGGCACTCGTTGAGTCATTGGCAGTGCAAAAGGGCGATAATGCCATGCTGAAAGACTTGTACTACCAGGATGATCGCCGTGTCGACGGTGCCAATGTGTTTGTTCGGGAGTCTCTTGAGCAATCAGATGTGCGAACGACGGTAGATAAGCTGGCTCTTGCCGGGAAGCTGCTGTCCGACGCCAAAGAGGCTGGCGTGGAAGCGCATGCTATCAAAGAAGCGACGGCGCTATTACGCATGCAGGAAGCTCTGGATCGGGATCTGACGGAAAGGTTTTACGGCTTGAGCGTCAACGAGACCATGGCCAAGCTCATCCAACTAGGCTACAACGGGCGAGCCAAGAAGATTCAGAGCGAGTTTCGGGTTCCCGACAAGGTGGCGTGGTGGATTCGTCTGCAGGCTCTCATTGCGAAGCGTGAGTGGAACGAGATTGAGGATATCGCCAAGGCAAAGAAGAGCCCCATTGGTTGGAAGGTATGTGCTCTGTCTTGGTTATCCAGCTGGACAATTTGCTGACGTGAACGCAGCCCTTTTACAAGCTCACCCTCCAGGCAGGGAACCCACGACTAGCCGCGCAGTTTGTGGCCAAGTGCACTGGTCTGGAACCGGGCGAGGCGGTGGAAATGTACGAGGCGTGCGGCATGCGCGTCAAGGCCGCCGAGGAGGCGGTGCGGCTCAAAGATGCCGAGTCGTGGCAGCGCTTGCTGGAGTTAGCGGGCCGCGGCACGCAGGAAGGGCGCGAGATTGAGCGCCTAGGAAGCACAGTGTTTAAATAGACGTATCATATATCCTATGTTAACAAGACAATAATGAGTTGGTGTCTGTTTCGGGAAGAAGGCCTGCATTCAGACATTCCCAGAAAGGCACCTGCGCCGCCACAAACGCGTCGAAAGTGCTGTCGGAGCGGGAACGGCGCGGCTGACCCGCCCGTTGCTCGCCGAGAGGTCCTTGCTGAGGCCGAGTGTGTCGGCGATTGGCGTCGACGACAGGTGCTCGCGGGAGTAGGGGCCCGGGGAGGGGTCCGCGTAGTGGAAAAGAAAGTGCGGGAGGCGGAGCGAGGCGGGACTCGGGAGGCGTCGAGGACGTCGTCGTCGTCTCTGCACATGTCTACAAGTCACCGGTGACGATATGGATACTTGGGTTTTGATGACGCTGTAAACTACGAGACTAGTTGCTATTTAGCCGAATAGAGGGTTTTTTTCTGTGAAGTGTTTTGCTACTGTCTGAAATGTTGATAAAAAATCAATCAAGTTGCAACGTCTCAAGCTGTGGCTCACACTTTTGGGTGTAATTGGTAGCGAGCCTTGGTTAGGCGTTTATAAAGTTTATCGTCACAAAAGTAAACAAAATCCAGGGCCCTACATATGTGAAAGAGACTCATCTCGGGTTGGAAAATCCAGCCATGGTTTCAACCTGTGAATCAGGTTGTCGTCGCCGCTCATGAGCTTACACTCGAGCCCCAGGTAATCATCTTTCCAAGGCTTGACTGGCAGACAGAAGGATGCAGTCCCGAGACATTGCTCCTTCCTGCTGCATACTTGTTCCTACAATCAATCCAGAACCAATTTTCTACAACCTGTCGAGTAAAGGTGAGGCCGTGGTTCCGCTTCTTTGGCTCTTTGCTCGCGTCCCGGAGCATCATTGGAGTCTGGTTCGTCGACCGCAATATCGCTTTGTCGAGGTAGCTAATTATAAATTTTTTTTTTTTTGCCCTCTTCTTCCTGCCCTCTTGGTGCTTAAAAAGTAACTACAGGGCTCTTCATTGTCGACTTTTCTGGCCGTGGCTGGTGTTCAAATTAGTCCTCCCCCGGGGGCTTCTTCCTAACAAAACATGCAAACCTTGACCTCTCACTCGAAGCCTCCCTTCCCCAAGACTCTAGTAGCTTCATAGTCAAATGCCAATGCACCTCTTACAGTATGGTGAGATTTTCATGAATCAAGTCTAGCACATTTCCACCTCGTCGTTGCAGTAATAAAAAATGTCCGTGGCAAACGCGACAGTAACCTCAGTCACACTACCAAAGGGGGTGGTTGTCAGGTTTGCAGCTTTGGGATTCGTTGCTGGCATGAGCTGAAGAAGGGGGAAAAAAAAAAAAAAAAAAAAGCTGCCTGATTACCGGTGTGTGTTGGGCTAGAAGAAAATGCCCAATCATCGTTTTATATTATGTATGCAGGCTGCGTACGGAGGCACGCTTTGCTTTCCCCGCTGCCGGGTCAAGCTGGGGGGTCCAATCGTATGTATCAACGTCATGTCGCGTGAAAGCCGAAGCTGAAATTATGCGCTTCTTGTCCGGCGACATGATTTTTTTTTTTTTTTTTTTTTTCATTTATATTTGTTGATCCAACAGTCCCCAGAGTTCAGACCTGACGTCCAATCTCCTTCAATACTATATTTGATATGGCAATTCTGAATGTTTTCGGAGCTCAGCCCGGTGAAGCAGCCCATTGCCATCCGTCCAGAGTTTGTGTAACGCGAATACATTAGCTTCAAGGTAATAAAAGGCGACAACCATCATTCTCTCTCTCTCCCTCTCTCTCCGGAACAAAGCTGCAGCCAAGGACGACGAGGGCAGGCGAAACCGCGCACCACAAAACTGGCATCTAGTCGACGGCAAGTATTCGTCACCCCAAAGAGCGACGCACGTTTTTTTTCTTGGATGTCCTCTACTGGTAGCCTGTAGCCTGTAGGTCAGCCCCTCCCCCATATTTTGCACACGCCGCGGAACGACATGGCACAGTTGAGATGCCGGGCGGCATCCCCCCTCCGTCGCTCTTGATCAAGCCCCCCCCCCGGCAAAGGGCAGCGCCAACAACAAAAGACGATGATTACAAAAGCTGCAGCTGCGGAATGCCCGCCCACCCACCGCGGACGGCCTGGGGGCGTCATGATCCGCGTGCAAAGGGCCAAGACGTCTGGAAGCTCCGCACAAAGGTTCCTGCCGTGTGCCATTCTTTCATGACCACCACCCAAGCGGCTGGTGCAAGCTAAACTATCCGGGACACCTGCCCCGGGAGGGTCCACCGGCTGGAGTGAAGTGGTTGAAAGGGCAATATGGGTTGAGAAGCCGTCGTGGTCATGGGCTTGCCAACATGTGTACACGAATTGGCGAGAGCAGAGGGGGCAAGCATCTACGAATACGTTGGAACAAGGTAGCATGGTGGACCACGCAAGTGAAACATGCCTTTTCGTTTTTTTTTGCTGTCAGACATGTTTTAAATCATGGTTAGGTAGCAGTGAGAAATGCCAGCCCATAGCACGACTTATACATGTGTGTGTATGTGTGTGAATGAGGACGCAACAACCTCCAACTAGACGTCGAAGAGCGCAGCAAAGAAGACTAGGAATCTCAAGTACGATAAGAAGCATAACAAAAGACTTGAATAGCAAAAATATAAAAATCAGAAACATCTATCCGTATAGTGACATTTTTTTTATTCCATCACCACAACTTGCTCTGGACATGGCTATCCGAGACATTTCGACTGCGTTGGCAACGGCGGGATAACCAGTACATTTTGTTCCCACTGTGGCGGGCTGATGCTCACAGAACTTTTTTTTTTTTTTTTTTTTTTTTGCCATTTTTTTTATTTCCAAAGTTTTTATTTTTTTTTTTTTGGTTTCATTAATCAGGTCTTTT
>JAEIJG010000133.1:0-34701 GCA_037289395.1 Beauveria scarabaeidicola | reverse complement strand
TTTTTTTCCCTCTGTTGCGGGCTGCTGCTCCCAGTTCTTTTTTTTTTTTTTTTTTTTTTTTGGCCATCTTCATTAGTTCAAACGTTATTAGTTCGTTGTGTGTGCTAGCATAAATCAGGTCTTTTTACCCAGCCGTACAGCCTTGCTGCGGGTGAGAGGGACTCTGGAACATGGTTCTTTGGTGCGTCGCACAGGTGTTTGCTGTCATGCTGCATCTAATGCATGCTAATAGGTGCAGGTCTTTGGATTTAAAAAAAAAAAAAAAAAAAAAAAAAAAGAAAAGAAAAAAAAAAACAGGCATTTCAAACGCTGTCAATATATTCCATACAATGGCGCATTGCGCTCGTGATGATGGATGGTCCGGTTCTGCACGCAACAGCAAAACGCTTCTCCTCAACCCCATTTTCATTTACTAAATGAGATGAGTAGTAGCTGCAGGTTTCAGTATTTTACCAGGACATTTTCTCGCAAAAAGGTATGATAAAGGCTTTCCCAGAGCTAGGTAGTCGTCTATCGGCTCTACTGGTTGGCTTTCCTGTAACTAACGCAATGGGGCGCCCAGTAGGGGGGGATGTGAAGGCCATCTCCTCGAGTAGAAGCTTGCCAAGCAAATATACAGTCGTAGTTGCATGTCCCAAAGAAGCAGACTCACACAGCTGATCATAGACCAGCTGACCATTCTTCATGTAGAGCCAGATTCAGTATGCAGCAGAGATGACAAACTAGAGTTTGTTCTGCCTGCCAGCCATTCATCACGACATTCTGGCTTCGTCTCCACCGCCATGCGTACTAACTAGCCGTTATTATATTTACCTCTTCTTTACTCCCAGCCAGCAGCCAGCCAGCACCACACAAACACCACCACACCACAAACATGAACAACGAATAGCAGCATGCATCAAGCATGCGCGGCGCCATAAAACCCCACTCCTCACTACCTAGGGAACTGGTCGTCTCCAAGACGTTTGGGGGTGGTAAATCGAGCCCGGGCTCTTGTCTATATAGGCACTGCGGCAGACCCTCTTCTCAAGACCCAAACATCACGATACAAGCTCTTTTTTTTTTTTTTTCTTCCTCCTCACTCACAAGCGCCAACGGCAAAAAGGGCCTGGTGCCTCATCAACACTCCTTCAGACGCAGAAAGCCTCACCCTGAGCTGAGCTGTGGTAGACTCTGTCGCGATATACCGCGCATTTCCTCCCTTCCCTTCCCCTCTTTTGCTTCGAGCGGGGTCCAACAACACAACATTCCCGAATATCGCTGCTGGCAGCTGTGGCAGAGACGCCAACACCCAAGGAACAAAGAGATCCAAACGGCCAAATCCAGTATCAAAATAAACATTGTATTCTCAATTCGTCACACAAAGAATCACCATGGCGCAGTCTGCCGACCCCTCCTTTGCCCACATGGGCGGTCTCGGCTCCAACGCCATGCCACTTCCTCGTCGCAGGCGAATTCAGATCAACGAAGATGCCGCGTGGCTTGCCGTCATGGGACGCGGAGATGCCTCGGGGCCATCTTATGCCGAGACCACCGCTTCCTCCGTCTTGAGCGGAAACGGTACCGAGGACGAGAGCGCCGACGCCGTCACTGATAGCGCCTCCTCCTACCAAGACAGTGTCTTCAGCGGCCACGGCGAGCGTGTAGGCGGCTACGCATCCAGTATCATGCAACCCAGTCATGGCAGTCAAGTCCGTCAAGACCAAAACGCCACGTGGTGGGACCCCATGCAAGGCGAAAACTCTTCGGCGAGGTATTATGCCCAGAGCATTGCCTTCTCCGACTGCACCGGAGACGGTCTCGAGGATGCGCGGCGCCCGCGCTTCCAACCGTCCCTGGACGGCGAGAGCGTGGCCGACAGCTACGCCCAGCAAGAGAGCGTATTCAGCGGACGCGGCGGGCGCGGCGGCGGCCACGGGTCCGTCTTCAGCAGCGAGCACGACGGCAAGACCAAAGCCTCGCGGACGACGGCCTTCTCGGCCGCCCAGCGTGCCATGAACAACGCCCTGACTGACCCGTCCATGGAGATTGACGACGACCACGCGACGCTGGTGCCCCCCGTCGTGATTGCCGAGACCGGCGCCGGCGCAGACATTGCCGACCCGGACCACTGGAACCAGCTGGGCGTAACGCCCGCGCCCACAGGCATTCACGCGTCGTCGGCGTCGGCCATGGCATCCTGGACAGGTCCAGCGTCGGTGCGATCCGCCGCCGCCGCCGCCGCCGCCGCCGCCTCCTCCACCGACGCCACCGAGATCGTAGCCCACCTGCCGTGCGAGTTCCGGCGGTACAAGGCCTGCATGGACACATTTCCACTGCACAGGTCCGGCGCCGGCATCGACACCTGGACCGACCACATGGTGCGTACCCGCACCCACCTGTACCACCGGCTCCCCCGCGCGTCAGGGTGCTGGTTCTGCAGCGAGACCTTTTCCGTCGGCGAGCAGCACCGTGCCGATCGCGCCGTCATTACCGAGGTGTACAAGAAGCGCATGCGGCACATTGCGCGGCACTACCTCAATGGGCATGTGCGCGACTCGGCCGTGGCGGCGGCGGCGGCGGCGGCGGCGGCGGCGACCCCGCCGCGAGACGCCGGTTTCGAGAGGCACTTGATTGACAATGGCATCTGGAAACCCGCATCGGGCGAGGGCAGCGAGGCGCAGCAAGCCGCAGCAGCAAGAGTGCCAACGAGCAACGACCTGCGCGACCCCATCCGAGACTACACTGTGGGAACAAGGACCACTCGAAGTGCGCGTAGTGACGCGCGATACGTCACGGCCGGACGTAGAGAAATAGCACATCACCAGTAATGACATGGCGAGCAAGCCACTATCGAGACATACGTCAAGGTTTCGGGAAATAAAGCCACGCTGTCGACGAGTAGTGGTCAGCCTTCTGCACCTTGTGCGAGTTCGGCCTTCTCTACTGCTTGGCACATGGGAATAGGCTGCAGTGAGACGTAGGACAGGATTGCAATGCCGTTGTTGCACTGCATCTTGACATGCCCTTCTCGCAGCCCAAGTCCATGTCAACACCTTGCCCGCGACAGTCTTCCAGGACTGACCATGGCCATGATATCAAAGGTATACAAAGGGAACAAAATTGTAGAACAATCATCAAATGGGTATCTGTGTAATCTTGTAATTCATCCATCGACTTTTCGCATCCTCTGCTGCCTCCTCTTCCTGGATACACTAATACGTGCCGTAAACCCATTCATGTTCGGGGTTTTGCTGTGTTTCCCTTTGCCAAGCAGCTGCATATCCACGTTCCTGTATCGGACATCGTACCGCACCCACTGCTCCAAGCCTGCAATATGAACACCAAGAGTCGGCAGGGCCAGCAGCATCATTTTACGTTCCGACTCCTCACTTCCCTCCTGTATTCCGCCTAGCCTTTCAACAGCGTAAATGCCAGGTAACGTGTAACGCACTTTTCCCGGTGCATGGTATTTGAGAAGCTTTTCGAATCGAGCGCGCTCCCTGGGATTCAAAGCGGCTTTGAAAGCTTTGGTATGCCTTGCCAGTAGAGGTAGTACATGAAGCCCCCTTTGACGATCACAGGAATTGAGCCGGATCCAAAAGCGTCCATCCCATAGCAAGCTTGTCTTCCAAGTTTTCCAGGCCGGGTCCCTGGGTGCTTCCCACGGGAGCGGGTTAGGGTTTGAACACCATTGTGGGCGCTGAATCGTCATCTCTGGTGCCGTAGTAATCGCACGCAGATAATTAGAAGAGAACGGCGCCCGGGATAGAAACCAACGCGTCGAGTTGTAGCTTGGTATGGGCTCAAACTGCACACCGGCGATGGAGAAGGCCTTGCGGTCTTCCCCATCGACAAGACTAGTTCCAATACTGTATAAGAAAGGGAAGAGCCGCCGTACAGTGTTTCCAAGATTCGAAATTGATGGGAGGTGATTGTCAGGGGTCACGAGGCTGATCATTTTGCGCGTGATTATAGCAGCAAGAAGTCGCTGCCTTACTCGCCGAGCCTCATCTCTTGCCGACTGGTTGTGACGTCCGCTCATTGCCCTGCCAATATATAGCAAAGGCAAATCTACTAATAGCGAGCCGACATTCGGGTCAAAATCAACTATGGCCACTTGGCGATGTATAATACGCGACGCTTCATTTTCCTCATACTGGACCCTGCGTCTTGAACGCGCAGCCAGAGCCAGGATAGAGGGCTTTTGCAAAGCTCGCGGGAGCTCGTTGACCTTGCAAATATTTCGCAGCGTATTGCGTGTGGTCAATGTAGCATCGGCATTAGTGCGGTCTTCAAACCAAGGCACACCGTTGGCTTCACAGGTGGCAATAAGCCTCGCTTTATCAAATTCCAATAACGGCCTGTATACCGTGATTCCTCCGTCCTCAACGCTCAGAGGTGGCAGATATGGAATGCCAGCATCGTATTCGCGTTGCAGCTGACCAGGAAATCGAGCAGATAGATCGTTGATGCCGAGGTGTGATCGGAATTGCTCAAACCCGGGAAGTGTGCTCTCCAGCCTGAGCCTGCTCCGCAGCGCCTTCATTTCTCTACTAGCAGGGCTGAATTTGAGGAATGGATGTGGACGGAATTGATCATCAACCAAGCCGCTCTTGTATGCGCGATGCATGTCGTAACACTCGGGTATAGAATTCGCCTTGTTTATGCCCTGCAGACCCCGATAGCCATGGCCAGAAAGCAGGCGCATGAGTATTGTCTCGTATTGGTCGTCACGATGATGTGCGAAAAAGAGGCTCGTGGCCTCATATTTTGATAGGAAAGAGCCTAGAACACGGTATCTAAGGGTCCTGGCCATGCTCTCGACGTTCGGTTGCTTGCTTGGGTCAACATCGCGTCCCAGCACGCATGACCAATCAATCCGGAAAATGAAGGCTCTCAATCCAAGGCTCTTGAGATTGGTTGCTACTTCGGCTGCTTCTGCTGCACTCTCGGGTCGCAAGCGATGATCGACCGTGACTGCGAAGATGTCTTGGACTGGGTTATCGGCGATATGATGCGTCTTGTATGTTTTGATGTAATGTGAGAATAGGTAAGCCAATGCCATGGAATCTACGCCTCCGCTGATGGCAAGGCCTCGAAGCTCGTCAGTACCGAAAACTGGGAGGTAGTCGTGGTACGTCCTTACCTATGGGCCTGTGCCGCGCAAAGCGCACATGGGGGAAGCGCGGCTTGCATGTTGCTAGTATCGCTTCACGAAACTCGGTGATTGTAATAGGTCGAACAACACTGTTGAAAGCGGGAGTAATTGTACCCATCCCATCGCGAGTTGGCCAGATTCTCAGTGGACCAAATGGTGTCGATGCAAGCCTCAAGGGCAGTTTTTGGTGCAGGCTGTGGCGACCTGCATAAGTTGGACGGGAGCTTCTGTGGGGCTCCGAGGTGTCACGATTCTCAATAACTTCGTATCCGGTCATGAAATCATCTTGGCTTGCTTTGCAGTACATCGGAAATGATAGCAGAAGGTGAGGCTTTTGGAGATGAAGAAATAGAAGCAAGATGTCGCGTTGTTGGTAAACAGCATTGGGACTGCTGTCTTGTTGTATACCTAGGTAGCAATTTGCAGTCTGCCAGCTGCCAGCTGCCAGCTGGCAACCGTCAAACCACAACACCATGCCTGGTGAAGGAAAACATCACCACTTTGTATTCTTTCCCTCATCATCATATCCCTTTTCACTTCACTTTTCACCTGTTATGAATAATATTCTGGCCATGAGGGCTATCAACGACTTCTCGACCACGACTGGTCAGCGATCTGTCCCACCGTCAACGGCTCGCGGTAGTACTCTGGGCGCTCTCGACGCCGATTCGTCCACCACCAATCAGCCTGCAGCTGTTGGGCGTTTTTTCGGCTGCCTCTCGTAGCGGGGACGGTTGAACCTTTTCCTTCTTGGATGTCGTCGGTCGATGAAGCACCAGAAACGCCTCCAGCCCACTCTATTCTGCTCACCCCATCCACCCGGGGCCTGCCGCCTGACACTTATTACAGGGCCTCTGCCTTGCTTTGTTTCGCCTGGGCCCGTGACGAAGCCTGTAAAGCGTAAAGCTTGTAAATAAGGTGGGAGGGGCTTGTTAACTGAGGGCCGTCTGAGGCCAGTGGCACACGGAGAAGCTATTGGTACTCTATTTTCGGGCTGCTGGACGAGACGCATTTCTCGTTTTTGCTCGTTTACTTGTCCCTCTACTCTATTTTCTATCTCGAAAGGCATCCGTTGCATACACATTTTCATTCACAACGTCGTTGATCGACTTATCGTTGCTCTCTGCTGATACGTTGCCGAGCAACCTACTGCCGACAAGATCGACTCTTGTGCAGCCTGTCACAAGGCCAGCCACCAACTCGCAGCGAATCTGCATGTCGCCGCGATACCCGAATAACGCGACGTTGCTCACGTCGCCACTGGCGACTTGACGGGAAATTACCGTCGCATCAATTTCTCACAGTCTTGTCGTAGTCACCAACTCATTCTCACGGTGCTCTTCTTATTGCGTCATCGGCTCTATCAACCTGCGCCAATGGTGTCGCAACCAGATCCGACGGCGCAGTATAGCCTGCAGCATCGTCGCGGCCACGGCAAGTCATCTGCTGCTTCTGCTATCCTTCCCCAGCACAACGGACATACAAGCTCGCGCTCGAAGCGATACAACCGTTCTCATGCTGGCGGCGACTCCTACACTCCTCGCAACGAATTTCCCGTCTTTACGCAATCTGGCGACGTCGAAATCATTGTGAGAGCTGGGCCGCTCGAAAACCGATATCTGCTTCATCGAGAAATCCTTACACGCTGCAGTGGCTTTTTCGAAGCCAGTACCTCGGAAGAATGGTCCCGCGCTTGTGGCCCGGATCCATCCACGAAACCCAAAATTCGACAGCTCGCAGCAGGTAATGAAGTTGCCTGTGTGAACCCAAATGGCTCCGTTCTGAGCCAGGCCGATTCAACCACTGGTGCTGCTCAAATAGCTGCTGTTTCTATCCCAGGCAACAGGCGCTGGCGTTATGAATTGGATCCAGGTCGTGGCGATGACGATATTCCGATGCTTGTTCAAAAGGATCCAGGGAATGCTGATAGCATGCAGCCTGCGCAACAGTCAATCTTTGCGACCCCTCGACTAGGGTCCAGCTCCGGCCCTGAGTCTGGACCTTTAAGCAGCTCGCGCCACAGCAATGCTCAACCACAGGCCCTGCCTCACTCGGTGAAAAGTCATCGATCGTCCTTCTCCCAGTCTCTCGCCAATCTTAGCTTGACATCGCACACGCGATCGCGCAATCGAGGCAACACAGTCATCGTTGCCATTCCAGAGGAGGAGGACCTTGTCCGCGATTACGACAATTTGTTCCGGATTTTTTACAATTACCCGCCTCTTCTTGATGGTGTCAATGTCGCCGATGCTTATATCCAGTGCAAGCGTCTTCTCAGCATAGCTGATCAGTATGATGCGCTGGCCGTTGTCGGTCCTCGAGTTGATCATCATTTACTGCAGTTTCAAGCGCGACTGTGGAAACAAATCGCCAAGTACCCAGTGTCCTACCTTCGCTTGGGCTATTTGGCTCGTTCGAAAGTCATCTTTCAAGAGGCCCTTGTCCACGTAGTCGGCCAATGGCCTGTCGGCGAGCGCAGTCTGCGGGTGTCCATGCCCGACTCTGTTCTGGATCTCATCGAGGACAAGGTCGATGATCTGGAATTTACCGTCAGCCGCGTGGAGCGCCGGTTGTTTCGCCTAACGCTGTTAAATTCTCACGGCGAGCGTGTCTCGCCGTCATCAAATTATTTGGACTGGCTGACTGTCAGCTTCTTTCGACAATGGCTCGCAGACAACACCTCACCGCCGCCACCGTCTAAGCGGACAGCCGATAGCCGAAAGTCCTCGTCAGCTTTAGCGAATAAGAGTGCGTTTGCGCCTCTTCCTGCGCTCGGTGCTATTGGTCGCGCATATCGCACGCTGGCCGGCAGGTCAACGGCGTATCTGCCCCATAGCGAGTGCAAGGAATTTCTTAAACGAACTCCCGAACTCTACAGCCGCGACCATTTACGACGCTTTGAGAAGCGACTAGACGAACTCAAGGCCATGGCGAGAGAGATCGTTGCGCCTCTGATGGGGAGCAGTCTGGAGCTTGATCTCGCGGCTGGCACCGCAGGCGGAAAGCCACCAAGCGATGGGATACGATACCTGACGTGTACCTCGGTACGAGAGAGAGATTTGCCTTGGTCGCTGGGCGACTAGGAAAGAAGAAATTATACGTGACGCAGTCATGAATTACAATGTAACGACTAATAGTGTTTTATTTACTCTCAGATAGATGCGACAGCCGATTTGTTTGGAAGCCTACGAGATGAACTTGATTAGCATATACCCATATATAGGTCTCATAAATGTTAGCACGGTTTTTATGATCTTGATGTGTTTAACCATTCTGCGTTGTCTGCTGTCTCGCAAGAGGATTAGACGTATAGGAAGCTAAAAATAACAATAGGCCATAGAAGAGGTTGCGAAGAGTGCTCGTAACTATTCGAGTGTGGGGCAATGAAGTCTCTCTTCATCACATTCATACTCTTCGTCTCTCTGCCTCTGCCACACGGGTTCCAGCATGGTATCTACCTGTAGGAGCCTCCATTTCTCGGACGGCTTCGTTATTAGTTGCGGTACTGTTACCGTTGACATGGCCGAATCTCAGGTCCTTTTGATTCGCTCCCGAGGGACCGGCGAGTATTATCTCCCCAAGGGCCGCAAAGACATTCACGAGTCTCTTGAGGACGCAGCGCTCCGTGAAACCTGGGAAGAGACTGGAGTGCGCGCGCAGCTCCTACCTGTCCCCATCAACACACGAGCAACTACCTCTGCTGCTGCTGCTGCTGCTGCTGCTGCTGTTGCAGACCCGGCATCTTGCGTGACGGAGCCCCTGGCTGTCGCACAGCGCGTCACTGACGGTGTGCTCAAAATCATCTTTTGGTTCGTCGCGGCGGCAGACTCTACTGCGGTGGCGCGAGAGGAGGGCATGCAGCAGGAAGGGGAGGACTTTGAGGCTCTCTGGGTAGGATGGAACAAGGTTCGCTCGACGTTGACGTTTGAGGAGGACTGGCGCATCGCCGAGGCGGGGATCACGGCGGCGACGGCGACAAATTGAGGACTCTTTAAATGTTTCGGGGGATAGAGCTCGGCGTTGCATGTCATGGTAGGCTTGAGGTGAGGAAGCAGGGCGTGACTTGAAGGGGCGTTGGGGTAACTAAGAGGCCAACTGCTTCGGCGGACTGGTTGTGCGCAACAAGATGGACCACTGCAGGGTTGCAAGACCTTCCCAAGTCAATCCTGGATTATTTCAGCCCTTTACATACGTAAGGCTCCCCAGAGCTAGGAGCTAAGGCTAAGGTCATCTTTCGCAAGTGTATTGCTGTCGGCCGGCTTAACGCAGACTGATCTGAACAGTAAATAGAGACAAGCAGATGATTTGAGTGCTACAAGAACAGTAAGGGAGATACGAACACTAACGAGGTTGAGAAGACTAACAGGGATCATACAGGCCTCATAGAACAACACATGCGGGCAGCAAGGAGTCTATTTTCGGCTTCAGAGCAATTATATATCACCAGGCAGAATCCAATCTAGAACGAGCTTGGCTGTCTATAATCTGTAATATAAAATGCCAAAACTCCTTGTGCGACCGTGTCACACTTGCTGTCACGCGACCTGTTGAGGCTTATAAATGGCCTTCTGCCAACTCATTGTTTCCCCTTGGCTCGTTTTCTATAAGCTTTTAAAGCGCACAATTATCGACCCATGGCGTCTATTTATATCCACTGCTTAAATATATCGGGTTCGTTCTTGGAGCTCGTGAGCTCGGCTTCCAGGCCTACCGGCCTACCTTGTACAACTGATTCAGGGTCACCTTGGAGGGCGCGTTGAAGAATGGCAGGGAACCTATTGACTAGGCAAATATTAGTAGAAATTATACGTACATTTACTTGTCCTTTGTTTCATATATAACCGGCTGGAGATGATTGTTGTTGCTGTAAACAGAATGTTGGGTGCTGTCACCTGTGGAGTGGAAGCTCAACAGTACCTAACCTACCTAGCCCGGTTGGCGTTGACGTTTGGCCCTTGGGACGACGCAACCAACTATTTAGTGGCACCTGACGTCGACTGTTGCGCTGAGACATCCGTCGTCGACAAATTGCAACCGATCCTTCACGATACAGAAAACAACTGCGATACCCTTTAATCTCCAAAACTCGGCCGTCACAGCTCTTTTATCCATCTCGGAGCATACGCTGGCTCACTGCATCTTGCACTCGGCATACTGATGCTCGTCGATCCGAGGTAGCCCAGGCTGACGAGCTTCGGAGCTTACCCTCCCGCCCGTCATGCTCTCTGCCTTTACCGCGCGGCCGATCATTGAGCTGCGGCCGCGCGACAAATCCAAGATAGAGACGATTCTTGCACATGGTGCGTAATTTTCAACGGCTCAAAAGCGATGCATGGTCGAACATCAGGCCTTTCCGCAAGCTCAACAGCTGGCCTGGACGTCATCACACTCTGGCATAGAGTAACCTTTTGATTCACAGGCGATCGCATTCTTGTCGGCCTCAACACCGGCTCCCTTCGAATATACAGACTCAACGATCCGACCCCCGTCATTGAAAATGGCTATGCAGCCAGCAACTCCATTTCGAGCAGCCTCCCGCGAAACAGCAGTGATCACCAGCAGCGCCCATCCTCGCGCGGCTCTTCACGACCGACAGACCTCCTGCGCGAAGTCGAAAAGTTCTCCACGCGCGCCATCGAGCAGCTTGCTATCATAAAAGAGGCCAATACCATCGTATCGCTGTCAAACTACCACGTGTCGCTGCACGACCTACAGACCTACGAGCTGATTGAGACTCTCGACAAGACCAAGAACGCTTCGGGCTTGGCCGTCACCTCAAACATCGTCAGGGACCCAGACACAGGCATACCCGAGATCATCTCGCGGCTCGCTGTTTCTGTCAAGAGGCGCCTGCTGCTCTGGAGCTGGCACGAGTGCGAACTCGGCGGCGATAATGCCGAGGTGGTGCTCGCCGAGTCGATCCGCAGTGTGACGTGGGCGAGTGCTACCAAGGTTGTGTGCGGAATGAATGGCGGCTACGTCATGGTTGATGCCCTCACACACGAGGTAGAAGATGTCACCGGTCCAGGCACGGTCGGCGCGGCGGGACAAAGCAGCCGCTTCGGTGCGGTCAGCAGTGCGGGTATGGGCTACATGGGCTTGGGCGGTTATATGCCGAAGCCGTTGGCGTCCAAGCTAGCTGATGGCCAAGTTCTCCTGGCAAAGGATATCAATACGCTATTCATAGACGACGCGGGCAAGCCGCTGAATCAACGACAAATCCCTTGGGCGACGGCGCCAGAGTCTATAGGTTACTCATACCCGTATATTGTGGCTCTGCAGCCGCCAGCAAAGGGGTCACTCGAAGTGCGAAATCCGGAGACACTTTCGCTGGTGCAGACTATATCGCTTCCTGGTGCAGCTCAGCTATACTTTCCGCCTCCAAACGTGAGCCTAGCGCATGCCGGCAAGGGGTTCCACATCTCTAGTGAACGATGTGTCTGGAAAATGGGTGCCACAGATTACGACGCGCAAGTCAAGGAGCTGGTTGATGCTGGCAACTATGACGAGGCGATTAGCCTCCTCAATCTGCTGGAGGACGCGCTGCTCAAGAGCAAGACGGACACGTTGAGAGAGGTCAAGATGCAAAAGGCCGAGGTGCTCTTTGGTGAGAAAAAGTATCGCAAGGCAATGGACTTGTTCAACGAAGATACTGTCCACGCTCCGCCAGAACGAGTGTTGGCCCTGTATCCGCCCATCATCTCGGGCGAGCTCTCCAAATGGGCTGGCAAGGAAGAGGCTAAAAAGGCGAGCGATGCCGATGATACGGCGCCCCGAGCCAGCGTTGAAACACAGCGCAAGTCTGAGGATGCTGGTGAGAATACTTCAACAGTCGGTCGTTTCGCGGGTTATTTTAGGGCATCACAACGTAGAACAGCTGCAGATGCAGCGTCGATATTGTCAGTGAAAAGGGAAGCTTCAGATGTCACGGACGAGAAGGACTCGTCAGACTCGGCAGCCGCGGCGGACAAGCCTCTTCAAGGTAAAGACTTGATGAAGGCTGTCCTCGAGCTCAATGGATATCTGGCCGGCACGCGTGCACGTTTGCAGCGTGTCATTGACCCCGCCACCGGACTCCTCAAGCCCATAGACTCGACGCCGGGCGAAGATGCCACAGATCGTTTTCTCCGAATGGGCCCGAATGAAAGCGAAACGCAACTGCAGGAAAAGCTCCAGCGCACGTTTCGTCTTGTTGACACGACACTATTTCGCGCCTACATGCTCTCGCAGCCGTCACTCGCCAGCTCCCTCTTTCGCATCCCCAACTTTTGCGACCCCGACGTGGTCAATGAGAAGCTCGTGGAGCAAGACCGCTACAACGAGCTCATCGACTTTTTCCACGGCAAGAAGCTGCACAGGGAAGCCTTGACGCTTCTCGTCAAGTTTGGGGCCGCGGCCAAGCCAGACGAGCGCGCGCCGGCGCTGCTGCACGGTCCTAATCGCACCATCCAGTACCTGCAAAACATGCCGTCGTCGGAGATTGACCTGATTCTGGAGAATGTCGGATGGACGCTGCGCGTGAACCCAACGTTTGCCATGGAGGTTTTCACGGGCGACACGGAGAATGCAGAGACGCTACCGCGGGAGCGCGTGGCGGCGTTTTTGCGGACGGTGGACACGGCGCTGGAGCGGCAATACCTCGAGCACGTCGTCATGGAGCTGGACGATGCCACGGCCGATCTGCATAACAGACTCGTGGAGCTGTACATTTCAGCGCTGGACAAGATGAAGCACAGCGACGAGGAGTGGGAGCCGCTGATGGAGCGCTTTCTCAAGTTTCTGCAGGCACCGAACCCTGTGTACAGTCTCGGCAAGGCGTTTTCCACGATTCCCAGGAACGGTAAGTATAGCAAACATGAAGTTGGCTATAGTTGGATGCTGACAAGACTAGATGCGTCCTTTTACGAGGCACAGGCTGTGGTGCTGAGCAACATGGGACAACACAAGCAGGCCTTGGAGATTCTTGTTTTCAAGATGCAAAACTATGCCAAGGCAGAAGAGTAGGCTGAAAACTGTTCGAGGCGCATATATTTCACTTTTGCTAACTCTGTCTAGATACTGTAATCGTATCCAGCGACAAGCTCCCCATGGGTCCGCCAACGAGACTTCGGAAGACAGCGACGAGGACGACACGCCAACCATCTATCACACGCTCCTTTCGCTATATCTCCAGCCATCGTCACCGCACAAGCCGCAGCTCGAGCCTGCGCTCGATCTCCTGTCCAAGCACGGCGCGCGGCTCCCCGCGGCGTCGTCGCTCAGTCTCATCCCCGACGACCTACCCGTGAGCGCGCTCGAGTCGTACTTTTGCGGGCGGATCCGCTCGGCCAACAGCATGGTCAACGAGGCGCGGGTAGTGGCGGCGCTGCGCAAAACCGAGGGCATCGCCGTGGCGGCGGCGCTGCACGTGGGGGAGAACGGCGCCAAGGGCCGCAACAGACACGTGGCCATTACGGACGAGCGGCTGTGCGTCGTGTGCCATCGAAGGCTGGGCGGCGGCATGCGCGTCGGCGGCAGCGTAGTGGCGGTGATGCCGGATAACACGGTCGTGCACTGGGGATGCCTGAGCAGTGTGGGAGGAGACCAACGGCCGAAGACGCCGAGCTGGGCCCGGCACTCGTAAATGTCTGCTCTTGTGCCTTTTCGTTGTAGGAGAAATAGAAAAAAGGGCCATGATGCAATGTAATGTCCACGAAAATACCCCCCACGCCGTTGGTGTACCATGTTTTTCGTCGTTTCCTTCTTCTGTGCTCTATAACATAGCCATGGCTACTCCCTGGTAGATGAGAGAGTTTCCATATTTGCCACGTTTTCTTTGCATGTAGTTGCCTCAATCATCCCCCTCTTGCACCTCTTCGCCATAGTTTTCCTCCTCCTTGGCGTCGTCGACGACGACGGCCGCCGCCGCCGCCGCAGCACCCACACTCGCGTCACGCGCCTTGTCCTCTTCCATGCGAGCCGTAAGCTCCTTGTTGATGGTATCCTGGGCATCGGCGACGGCGGCCCGCAACGCCCCGAGATGGGACATCTTGTCAGAGGAGGAGGAGGAGGAGGAGGAGGAGGAGGAGGGCAGCGGGGTGGTAATGGCAAAGGCCTCGTTGGCGGGGGAGGCGTAGCTGGCCGTGAGGGCGTTGGCGGTAGTGGTGGCTGGTTGAGACATGTTGACTGTGTGTCGAATTTTTTTTTTTTATCTTCTTTTTTTCTTTTTTTCTTGGAGGATGATTGAATTTTGGCTCGGCCTTTTTTGTCTCTGGAAGAGATTTTGATAAATAAATAAATAGAAAGTGAGGGTTGAAAGTGGGTTAGCTCCAGGTATCCCTGTTGGGCTGCTGGGTACCTGGTTAATAACTGGTAACTAGGTACCTACTAAGGTTAGTAGGTAGGTAGCGCGGGGTTCATGGCAAAAGGGCCTAAGCTCCCCCGGAAGCAAGCCGGCGACAGCTCTAGTAGATGGGAATCTAAAACAGGACTAATTATGCATGCATCATCATAACAGTCAAAAAATATCAAAAATTCCCTCTCCTCCAGTAGATGCCCTCGTGTTTTTCTCCACATCGCCATCGGACAGAACCCTGTAGCTTGGTGGCTTCAACTTTCCATGGTCCAGGATCTGGGCTGGGGTCCCTGCCAGCTGGCGTACAGACTAACTACAGTGGGTGCCAAGGTTGAGCCCGAGCCTGGTAGTGCTGTACTGACGTTGGTTTTGTTTGCCCATCTCAACTCTTCCTCTCCATACCTACACCCTCCCGCACATCAATAGTCCCCATCGACGAGCGCTTGCTACTCCTCACTCGCATCTCTCTCCTCAGGTCCCCATCGTCGCCATCGTCTGACCGCAATCCTCCAACAACGCCGTGAAACATCCTTTGCAACCCCGCCAACTACGAAAGAAACCCTTGCCTCTCACCCACCCCAATGTTCTTGAAGGGCGAGCGGCCCAACCAACCTTTCTCACCCGCCAACGCTCGCCAATTGTCCCATGGCCACCGCTGCCTGAACCATCATGTAACTCGAGCCCTCCACGCCTGCCGCGATTAGTACCGTACCCAGATTCCGCCGCGACGATGCAGCCTGCACAGGGACCCGGGGCGCCCACGTCCGGCCGACGGGGACGAGCGCCGGGCAGCTTCTCGCCGCTGACCTCAGCATCCCACGCCACCGCGTCGCCGTCGACTCCCTCCTTGTCCTCCTCGTCTGCCGCCGCCGCCACCGCTGCCCTGCATGGTAAGCAGCAGCGCCCCGTCTCGCTCTCTCGCCGCCCGCCGCCGCCGCCTCTGCGGCTCGAGTCGTCCACCTCGGCATCCGACGACAACGCCAGCAGCGCGGCCGCCACCGCCGCCGCAATATCCTCGACCGGCGCTTCCTCCATCAACGTCACCAAGTCGCGCCAGCGCGTCGCCTCGCCGGGCACGCCCATCTACTCCCACTTCACCTCCCACGCCAACAATAGCAACTCCAGCCTGCACAGCTTCTCCTTCTCGCGCCCCAACCCGGGCTCTCCGCGCGTCGTCACCCACGGCTCGCCGTCCACGCTGCACAAGACGGAATCTCGTAAGAACATCGCCACGCAGGGCATGTTTGAGCCTTCGCTGCCGTCAACGACCACCTCGAACCTATCACAGGTCGGCATGCCGCCGCCCCAGCCGCCCCAGCAGGGCGCCTTGTCGGCGAGCCAAATTGCCGCCCAGGCGGCCGTCATGTCGCATCAAAACACCATGCACAACCGTCAACGCTCACAAACCGTGCCGTTTCCCATTGAAAGCAACGACGGCCCTCGGAGAGGCAGTGGTAGCCGGATGCCCACCAGCCCGCCCACTCTTAGCCTGACCGAGGCCAGCGCGCCGCGGGACGGCGGCTTTGGCCCCCCAGGCGGACTCTACATTAGCACGGCGTCGTCCGCGGCCACTACTGCCGCCAACGTCGTATTTCCCAGGTCCGGCCACAGCTCGCCGCGCGACGCCAACTCGCCGCAGCCCATGCTGCCTCTGCCCCCGCCCATTCCCGCGGCGTATGCGGAGAAGCCGCTTTCCAAGTCGGAAAAGGCCAAGGCGAAGCTGTTTTCGCGGCCCGTCAAGATGAGCGCGGCCAAGTCCGACGGCAAGGACAAGGCGCTTCCGAGCCCAAGCAAGATTGGCTCCGCGCTGTCGGCGCTCCAGCGCGGCAACTTTAGCACAACCAGCCTGGTCGACTCTTCGGCGCATTCGCTGTACAGCTTGACAAACTCGTCCTCGGCCACGATCCGGCCCGCCGATTCGGCCAACGTGGAAGAAAAGAGTAAAGAAAAGCGCCATCACTTTCTCTCCCGGCAGAAGCAAAAACTCAAGGATGAGTACCATTTGCCTCTATCCTCTGCAGCCAGTAATTCGCGGCCCACGGATCCCAGTGCGCCCAGCAGCTTATACAGCTTTCACCTGCCGTCTAGCGTGGGCCTGTCAACGTCTGGCTTTTCCAAATCAAGAAAGGAAAAGAAGCATGGCGAGCGCTCTGATAGTCGCCAAGACAATGAGTCGTCTCTTAACCTTGCCGGCGATATATCTGGCACGGTCCCGTTCCCGTCACTATCGCAGCAGAGCACTCTGTACGACACGTCCGAGGCTGCACGACTTGGGCTACATATTCCTTCTTCTTTGGACGAGGCTTGGCCATTTTTGAAATCGCTGCTGGTGGTCGTGTTTCAGGGCGAAGACTTGCGCTTGCCGGTGGAAGATATTAACCGCATTGTGCAGATGCATATTCAATTATGCATTCACAAGAGATCTCCCTTGAGCATGCTCGACGACTTGCGGGAGCTTCTCGCCAAGGGCTTCTCCTTCCTGGATCATACGCTTCGCCAAGCGCCGGAGGACAGATTCATCCCAACACTGGTCGAGCTGTGGCTCTTTACGTTTACGTCTATTCTACCATATCTACAAGCCGTCTTTGTGCCGCTCGAGCTAGAAGTGGCTGGTCGCGGTACAATTTTAAACTACGAGCAAGCTCGCGACTTTTGGGGCTCGGTATCCGCAACCACGGACAAGACTGCCAAGTCGACGCCGGCAACCGTCGTCTTTGATATACGAAGACTTGTGCTCGCCGCCTACCGCGACAGTGTTATTCTTCCGCGCTACGAGACGCTCAAGACCATCTTTTCGCGCCTGTCTCTCGAGTTTTTGCCCTCGTCCCTTGCCAGCATGGCCATGTCCTCCCCCGCAGACTCGGCCGCCGCAATGTCGACCTCGCCGCCCGAGTACTTTCCGCCGCTGATGCGCCCGGGCACGGCCATGTCGCACGAGCTGTCGGTGGGCTCCTACAACTCCAACAGCACGACACTGCTCGGGGGCGACGACCGCGGGTCATCGTCGGGCGGCGGGCGCAGCCGCGCCGTCAGCAACGTGTCGTACGGAAGCAGCGGCAGCGGCGGCGGCGCGGCCCTGCGGCCGTTTACGCCGTCGAGCGCGCAGGTGCTCAGCAGCGTGCGCGAGCAAAACATCGAGGACTCGAAGCAGGTCACCGACATGGTCGGCCGCATGCTGCAGTGCGTCAGCGTGCTCGCGAGCCTGGCGGGGGGCGGTGCCGGTGACGCTGAGCATGAGGGCAGCAGACGCATGGCGGAGCTATGCCGCATGCTCAAGCTCAACTGGCTGGGCCGCGGCCGCACCGGCAGGAACAGGCGCGGCATGGTAGGCGGGCGCGTGCGCAGAGACGAGGTCCGCGAGGAGCTGCGTGTGGTGTAGGACCACTGTGTATGCATGTACGTGAGGTATGGGCGTTGTATGGGCTTGGAGTCGGGAGGATCTTGGCGTTTTTAGGTATAGGTTAGGAGACAATTATGAAGGCGATTTGATTTGGAAAGCCAGCTGCAGCGGTATTGTTTGGTGAATGTGACTGTAATTGAATACAAAACAATATTGGTATGCTATCAATTGTGGTTATATTAAGTTGAGGCGCTGACTTGTCTTGTGTTATTGTCACGTTGTCAGAGCCATAGTGCAAGTTGCTTGTGAAGGGAGCTGGCCACAAATGGGGGACAACATCAGATGCTAGCCACGCAACTCAGTGGGCCGAACATGACCAACATGCTTGCTCGCAGTCTGAGGACATGGTTACGTATCGCGTTTGAGAGAGCTTTTTTATAGAACAAGAAAGAAAAAGAAAAAAAATTGGTACGGACAGCATCTTCAATGCGTATTCGCCACAACTAATGCAGTATCTTACAGACTCAAGCGTGGGTATGGGATCATTGTGCTTGATAAACCACGCGCAGCATGTAAAGCAAAGTGAGTTGGCAGATACGAGTTGGTTGTCTGCAGAGCACTGTGACACGTCTACATTCTCGATTTAGGAATCTGATCACGATTAATGAAGTGGAGTGCAGTACTTGAGTATGCCTGATATGTGCATCTTGAATTATATTTGGGCGGGTCCTGCAAAACTTTTCGCCTGTTAGCGGAGGCACTGTGCAAGTAGACAAGCAATATCAAAAGAAACAAAGGTGTAAGATCAGACATCCAAGGAAGATTATACCCTCATTTATCCCAAATTTGGCTCTATGGGACTCGAGTGGAAACTGCGAATCAATGGGAAATTTCATCATGAAAACACCATGCGGAAAAAGAAAACAGACAAGGCAGACAAAGAATAAAAATGTCGTCGTCAACTTACGTTAGTGAGGTAGTCATAACCGCAGTCGACTGCTATTAGTATTCATCGTCATCGCATGTAGGCATCGAAGGAATCTAGAAGACTTGTTGTTAGCACAAGAGTCAATCAGAAAAATTGCAGTCTTGCAGCCTTGTTCAAAAGGCAAACCAAGTGACAAGTCAGACAGGAAATACTGGCAAGTAACAGGTCCCTTGCGAGGGGGACCCGAATATTTCTTCATGGTCGATTCAGATATGAAAAGAAGAGGTGTATGGTTGTCATCATTCAATGGCGGCATGCGATTTGGAGCGTGGCAGGATGAGGCTGCAAGTGAAGGATGAGGAAAAGCTTACCGTGAAGAGGACATCAGCCAGAAGAGAGAAGCAGACGCCTCGACAGATCTCCAGGTGCAAGAGCTAGAAAAAAATCATCTCGACCCCCAGCTGCAGCTTTTCACCAAGAAAAGAGAACATGCTCCAGGCCATGAACGCGCAGATTTCGCGTGTAGTAGCACTGCAGTTGATATGTTTCTGTTGCAAAAAGCTGCAGTATTCCGTTTATCAACGATCCATGCTCGTCAAAGACCGGCTTCGACCGGGCTAGATGTTGTTTGGGAGGTTGTCGAGGGGTGAGGTCCTGCATGTGAAGTTCCTGGTAGAGAAAAAAAAAAGTTTCGAAGTTAATGAATGACAGTGCCAAAGTACAGTTTCGGGATCCCGGCTGACACTGTGCTAGTCACGTGAACGACTTTTTTCAGTGGGCTGCCCGTTTGGTTAGAGTGCTAGCGCCCGTGGCTTCCCCGACAAGGCGGACGACAAGTACATAACTAACTAGCTCGTGTTGGATGAAATGGGCTTGATATGAGGAGTAATGCCGCGAAAAGAGTAGCTATGAACACGTGGGAAAAAAGCAGCTAGGTCAAACTTTTACCAGGATATGGAGTTTTTCCACTACCATTCTTCTCCTACACGAGTCACCCATGTTTTGGAGGCCTGCTGACAAGTTGACAACAAGGTGGTGAAGCGCACACTGATAGGGGAGAATCCCCGGTACAGCGGTGACTAGCTCGGCGCTAGCACTGTTATCGGGGCGACCACGACATGGGGGATTTTCCCAGCCACCCGGCGTGACGAAAAAAAAAAAACCATCGTGTCGTGCCCACCCGCGTGCCACATCAACCGCGTGCCACAGCGTCAGAGCCTGGGAACTCGGTAGATGCATAGCCTCGCCTGCTGCACCCCGTTTGAGCGGCAGGGCCCAAAGACAGAGAGAAAGATAGAGAGAGAGGAAGGGGAAGAGATGAGCGGGCGCCCCCCCAGTCAGTTCAGGGTCGCCGTCATCTCGCCCATCGAAATGCCTTGGTGTTAGTCTGTCGTCGTTGTCGCTGTCACTGTCACCTCGATTTATTAGCGCCTGATCCCAGCGTCTCTGCCCCGAAATACAGCGCGTTTTGCTACAGTGGCCTGTTTTTTACCTTACGCTGGTACTGTATTGACGCCTGCCTGCAGCAGCCCAAACCTCGCCCGTCATAGAAAGCCCAGCCAGCCAGCCAGCCAGCCAGCAGTACGACTCAATTTTTCTCTCCCTCTGTTGAGCCAGGCAAAAATCTTTGCTTCTACCAATACACAGCAAAGATTACCTCCACCAGTGATATTCGACTTCTTTCTCTTCTTCTTTTGCTACCTTGATTCATTCTTTGTTTCCTTCCTACCTACCTACCTCTTAAACACCACCCCTGGACTTTTCGGGGGCCTAGCACTGATACAGTGTTCCTAGCGCCTGTGACCCAGCGCGGGTACTTTGCTTGGCTGCGGAAAAGGCTACTTTTGCCTGGCAGGTAATCTAGGTACCTACCTAAGTATTACCTACAGAGAGCGCCCCCCCAAGCCCAAGCCTGTTCAGCCCTTTTCACTGGCTCTCTCTTCCTGACCCCCTCATAATCTGCTTTACCTATCCGCGCCCATCGCCAGCCAACATCTCTCACCCCATTGCCGGCCTTGGCTTCAAACGGTTGCCGCGCACTCCCTACGGCATCGTCTCTTCGTACCTCTCATTTTCCCTCCTCTCCCCTCACTCGCCCTCGTCGAACCATCGCTTCCTCGCTATCCGCACGCGCGCACTCTGTGCTCCTTTGGCCTCAGGCCTTGTCCAGTGGCGCCGGGTTTTGGTATCACCGTCACGCCATTTGTCACGCATCCGCTACCGCGCTCTCCCATCATTGCTCTCGCTTTGGAAGCATCTCTCGTCGCGACTTCACTCTTTGCCTCCACGACAAACACTCTTGTTCCTACTCGACCACGATCTCTTCGCCTTTTCCCCCACTCCCTCGTCCGGTCGCATCCCCAGAGACGACCCAAACCCTCGGAGCCCGCGACCTACGCCGAAGCCCACGCGCCGACACGTTGTCATCGCCATTCATCCTGCACGACACTCAACCACCGCTTCCACAGATATATTATTCATTGGTTGCGCCGCACGTTCGCCTTCGACGTCTCTCCGTTGACGCATGTGCATGCAATAGCATCTAGCACATTCGTCGATATCCGTTGCCTGTGGATAGCCGACCTGCTCGTTGAGCTATGATGGCCACGAGTATGGGCCCAAACTTCCAGGGTCATCCCGCCGGTATGGGACATCCAGGCGTTTCCGGTCATCCCATGGCTCCCGGCATGAGTGCCAACGGTGGACAGCCAGGCACGCCTGGCGGTGGCATGCCTCATCAGTTTGCTGGCAACCCTATGGCCGCTGGCAACCCCGCTGGTATGAACCCGGCCATGATGGCGGCCATGCAACATGGCGGAAATCATAATCTTCAAGCCGCTTTTCAGCATATGAGCCCTGCTCAGCAGCAGGCGTTGCAGCAGCAACAACTGCAAAACCAATGTAAGCTACACTGTCAGCTTCCTGCCTGATTTGACCTGTTTGTTGACTATTGGCCCCTCCTTCCGTCTAGTTGCCAACCCAGGTGCTGTAGCTCAAATGCGTCAACAGCAAGTTTACGTACAGCAGCAACGGCAGGCTTTGATGGCTCAGCAGGCTATGGCTCAGAATGGCGGCATGGCGCCCAACAACATGGGCGGCAATGGCATGGCCGCCAACGGCATGCCCATGAATATACAGCTGACCCAGCAACAGATGCAGCAGCTGCGACAGGGCGGTCGAATCAACCCTGTAAGCTTTCAGCTCTTGCAGTCCTCGTCCACCACATGCTGACTTTCCAATAGATGCAACATCCTCAGGCCCAGCACGCCGCTCTCATGGCGCAACAAATAGCGCTACACCAACAGCACGCCGCGCAAAACCAGATGCAACAGGGTGGGCCTAATACCCAGCACATGCAAATGAATGCGCAAGCGCTGCAACATCTGCAACAGCAGCAGCAGGCCCAGCAGCAGGCCCAGCAACAGGCTCAACAAGCTCAGCAGGCCCAGCAGCAAGGTGGCCAACAAGGTCAACAACAAGGCCAGCCAGGGCAACAGAATCAGCAAGGTCAGCAACCAGGCCAACCGGGTCAACAGCCCCAAGGCCAGGGCCAACCTGGTCAGCAACAAGCACAAGCCCAAGCACAAGCCCAGGCTCAGGCCCAGGCCCAGGCACAGGCCCAGGCACAGCAGCAGGCTCAGCATCAGGCACAGCAGCAGGCACAACAGCAGGCCCAGCAGCAGGCACAACAGCAGGCCCAGCAGCAGGCGGCTGGTCAAGGTCAGCAGCGGCAGCAAACGCCTGCTCAGGGCTCGCAGGCCGGTACTCCTGCGCCGACTGGTCAGCACACGCCGCAGCAGACGCCTGCACCGGGACCCAGCGTCGCGCAAACGCCACAGGCTCAACCTCCGCAAAACCAGGGTCAACCGCAGCAGCAAGTTCAACAACAGCAACAGGGTCACCAGCCTCAGCAACAGCCGCAACCCCAGCACCACCCCATGCTGACGCATCAAATGAACGCCGCCGCCCAGCAGCTAGCCATGAACAATTCCATGATGCAGCAGCAACGTCGAGAGCACATCAAGGCTCAATGCCTGATGAGGCTGTCCCAGCTGAGCGAGCACTTGGGCGGCTATCCGGGGGCTCGAAGCAGAGACGACTTGAGTTACTGGAACGAGCTGGTTGCACGTTTCTTTTCAAGATCTGCCACTTTCCGCCACACTCTTCACGCAAGCGCCGAAGGTGAAGACACTGGTCCCCGTCAGTACGACATCACCTTCCCGGCTATTGCCCGATACTTCCATACCCACTTCGGCAGCGGCGTCAAATCCATGCAGCTTACACTGGGACAAGGAACTACCGACAGGCCTGTATCTACCGACGCGTACCTGATTGAGAACCCCAAAGCCAGCTTTATTTATTGGTTCGAGACTGGATCGCATCTGGTGTCGAGCGGCAGTCTGCGAGTCTTGTTCGATAGCGAGCAACGGATGGAGCTGTTCGAGTTCGTGGCTACTAGCCACGAGGAGTTTGTCTCTCGCAAGCAGGTCATTGAAGCTGCTAAGCCGGCCCATGTCTGGATGAAGGAGTGGCACAAGGTCAACTCGACCGATGTTAAGCAGTCGCCTGAAATGTCTAAAAAGGGCAAGGGCAAGCAGCTTAAGTCGCCGCAGTCTCAGCCCCCCGATGTTCTCAACGATCTGCCCGATTCCGCCGTCAATAGACAGGGTGTCACAGAAGCGGTCTATCAGTTCCTGGAGATAGTAGAAGTCATGGGTCAGATGAATCCGCTGTTCAACTTCACCCACAACAACCCCGGCCTCGGTCCTTACGCTGCTCTCGACCAGTACGTGTCGACGTTTATCAACGCAGGTCCGGGACAGATGCCACATATGAATGGCCAAGGACCCCAGGGTGCCCCTCGAACCCCCAGCTTCAGCCAGTTTCCCATGGGAGCTAGTCCGGCCGCGGCCAACATGAACCTTCCTGGCTCACCTCATGTTGGCAGCCCAGCTCCCGGTCAGATCCAGGCGCCGGGCATGCAGCTCCAGCAGAGCCAGCAAGGAACCAGCTCCAGTGGACCAAGTGCCAACACCTCGCCGGCCTCGAATAAGCGCAGACGACCGTCAGCTGTCAAGATCGAAGATGACGGCTCTGGTGGGGGAACGCCGGGGTCGCAGGTCAACGGCGTTGGCAACAGAAATAAACCAGCCACCCCACGCATGCCAAAACGCGTCAAAACAAACCCGTCCTGAGGAAGAATGATTTGGCACCTGCAGCGTGTCTTGTTGTTTTTCACTAGCGTTATGCCTTGACGTCGTTTCGTTTGTACCTTTTTTTCTGTTCCCCCGGCGCACTTACAGCATGGCGGCGGCCTCGTTTTGTTTTTATTTCTTGCTTCACGGAATTGCTCTAGCCTGGGGTTCTGGTTGACTTGTTTTACAATGGGCACGAAGAAGATGCTCTTGGCCGGCCCCATAACAGCCTTGGGGAAAGTCTTGTGCTTTTCAGTTGTTCTATTTTACTTTTCTTATTCGTGGGTGCAAAAAGCATTGAAAGTTGGTTGAAAAGAGGCTCCCCCGCCAACACTGTCGAAGCCGGCATGCTCGAGATACCCCCTACCTGCGAGTCGAGTTGGGGAACCTGCAAGACTCTCAAGATTGATGACGGCTTGGACCCGATATGTCGTCGTGGTATAGAAGATGGATGATGGATTGATGCGTGTTCTTGCCGAATAATGGGAAGCGGGTTACTAAGGCCGCAGGAATACGGAACGCAAGGGCAAAAAAAAGAAGAAGAGGAAGAAGAAGCATCTGGCAGGAATGGAGAGGGGGAAGTAGTAAGACAATGTCGGAATAGAAGCGTTTTGGTTCTTTCAGCCACTGTGGTTTACATTATTACACTATCTGGCTGCTCTTATACTTGTTTGACTTTTCTGGGTAACTGGCGTTGTTTGTCTTTTCATGACCCGATTTGTCTTTAGTACTGCGTTGCCATTCTTTTTGCGCTTGCTGGTTCGATTGGTATTTGACATCATACTTGTACAATGTAACAAAAAACATTCTTGCTCCCTGATTAGTCTTTTTGGACAATGCTTTGCACTTGTTTTTTGTGTCCTTGATAGTGGACTGGGAATATTTCATGTCGAAGTTGAAGGAGATGATTATATATATATATATTATTCATGGAATCTAGCAAATTTTTGTTGTCCTACATTGATTTCTTGAAAGTGGTGCAAGCAAAGACAAAACGATGGAAACCACCTGGTATAACGGAAAAGCAAAGCAAAACCTCTTGCGCCCGGTTTCCATCTCGACTCATTTGACATGTTGCCGTGACAGATCTCCCTCGTTCGTCCAATCGCCGGTGCGAATCCCCCCCCCCCTTTTCCGAACAAAAAAAAAAACACCGAAATGACTTTTTGGATGACTTTTCTCGCTAGAGAGAGGGCCGCGACAGACATGATATCCGTCAACACCTTCTTCACCTCCTTTTATTCTCCTGCGACACAGAGCGTGCGGTCCCGTCGCGGTGGTGTCCGGCTCAGCACCGGTCTGCTCGGCCGTCATCTGGCCAGGACCGCGCGCGTTCTTTCGTACTTGGTTCGGCAATCGCGCGTCTCAAAGGACTGGTGTCGGGGATGCTGGTGGCGACGGCGACGGCGACGGCGGTGGCGGCGTGCTTGAACCTGGCATCGTGTTAGAATCGTTCAGTCGGTGAGAGTTTCCTGGGATGGCACATTTACCTCTCAAACTGCCGGGGCTTGCAGGTGGACTGTTGGCTCCGGAACCGGCAGGCGGATTGTCGAGTCCAGGAGAAGAGGACATATGATCGCCTTGTCCAGCATTGCCGTCTTGTCCAGCGTTGCCGTCTTGTCCAGAATTAACATCTTGTCCAGCGTTGCCGTCTTGTCCAGAATTAACATCTTGTCCAGCGTTGCCGTCTTGTCCAGAATTAACATCTTGTCCAGAATTAACATCTTGTCCAGAATTAACATCTTGTCCAGCGTTGCCGTCTTGTCCAGAATTAACATCTTGTCCAGCGTTGCCGTCTTGTCCAGCATTGCCGTCTTGTCCAGCGTTGCCGTCTTGTCCAGCATTGCCGCCCTCTCCACCAGCACTTCTTCCTACAGCACCCTCCTCCTCGGACATCACAAACACCATCCAGTCCCCCCTCCTCGCCGCCTCCCCCAGCGCCTCCCTCAGCTCTCCATTCTCCTCCTCCGCCGCCGCCGCCGCCGCCGCTCTGCGCTCCCACACCACCAGACTCAGCAGCACCACGCGCGGCCGCCCTCCGCTCACGACCTGCACGCCCGGCGGCTCGTTCCCACTCGTCACCCTCAGAACCCCGCGGCTCACCCTCCCGACCTCGTCGTCAAACCCGTGCTGCGAGAGCACGTGCCCCACGTCGGCGAGCACCCGCGCCATCATCTCCGGCGCGGCCGCGTACCGCACATCCTGCACGATGCAGCCACCACCTTCTACGAGCAGCACGACGCGCATGGATATGGGATGCCGCTGCGGCGGAAGCGGTTCCGGGAGCAGCGGCAAGGGCTGCGTTGTGCGTGGCTGTTGCTGCGGTTGCGGCTGCTCGTCATCGACTTCGCCCAACACCCTCCCCACGCTGCCGCCGCGCGGAGGACTATCCTGCTAAGATCGCCACATTCCCGCGGGAACCAAAACATTGTAAAAGGGCGCCGCCGCCGCCGCCGCCGCCAGCATCACCGGCTGCGGCGCCTGGATCATCGTGGTAGCGGGCGGGGGCGCCAGGAGCGACATGGGCTGCATCGTGTAGGCGCGGTGCGGTTGGGGCGGGATCAGGAGTGCGGGTTGCGCGGCGACGGCAAAGATCGGAGGCTGAACGTAATAAAACATGTTGTTGACAGAAAACAAAGAGGATGTACAGAAACCGGAGGAGGAGGAAAAGAGCGGGAAAAGCTCCAAGTGTGCGGCAACAGATAAGGAAAAAGGAAACGGATGTGAGATGGGTGAGGGAAGCCGCTGATGTCGTATAGAGAAAGAAAAGAGGGTAGAAACGAGACGACAATGGGGAAAGATGGTCGAGTTATAAGATTTCGGGAGCCGCTGAATCACGCAAAGGGCACGGTATCACAGCACGGAATCACGCAGGAGAAAGAACGGTGTAGAGCGTCGTGCTCAGTCGCTGGTAAGAGTCTTGTCCTTTTCAATTTTTTTTTCATTCAGGGTGAAATGCGTCATTGTCGTGAAGCTATTGTATTTGTAAAACAACCCAACACCGAATGCATGTATTGAAAAACGCAAACCCTATCCCTGCCGTGTTGAGCCTAATTTTGCCGTGCCCCGTTCCGATGCACATCATTCATGTCATAATCGGTAACCTCTCAAATCCCCTGGATGTATCATTTACATTGTATCCCCCGTCGGGGCCTCGTGCTTGGCCGTGCTACCCTTGCCGCGCCAGGTGCTGACGGCGGGAATGTTGGCCTCGTAACGAATCTCCTCGGTGCCGTACGCGCGAGGCGTGAGTTTGATGAGGGTGTGTAGGGGCACGTTCATCCAGGGGCTCTTTGCCTGGTCCTTCTTCATAAAGTAGGCGTAGATGCAGCGCAGGACTGCCTGGTGCGTGACAATGAGAATGTCTTCGCTGCGCTCAAGCTCCATGATGATGGGCTCGAGGCGGATTACAACGTCGCGGTACGACTCGCCCGCCGGGTAGCGGTAGTTGTACTTGTCGTCGTCGCGCGCCACAAAGTCCTCCGGATAGCGGTCCTTGATCTCCTGGTAGGTGAGGCCGTCGCAAACGCCCGAGTCGAGCTCATCGAGTGCCTTCCACTGCAGCTGGTTGTAGTGTACGGGCAGCCAGCGCGCCGTGGCAATAGTGCGCTTCAGCGTCGATGTCCAGACCGTTAGAGGGCGGTCATCCTGTCATGTCTTTTTAGCTGTGCTGTGCGGACAAGGTTACGCTACAAGGTGCGAGAATTTATGCTGCTTACCCCTACTGACTCGCGAACTAGCTCGGGGAGCTTCTTTGCATACAGCTGGCCGCGGGGCGAGAGCATTGTATCACCGCCGATTCGGCCGTCAAGGTTATACAGTGATTCTCCGTGCTTCAAAGTGTCAGTGGAATGCTGCGTTCTTAGTAGGCAGGCATACTCACTCTGGATAGCCATACGGAGCGTGGACGGATGTGCAGGTTCATGAGGTAGTATACAATGCGACTCTGCAAGTAATCCTGGATGCGGTTGATGATGACCTGCTTGCCAATATTCATAATTTTAAGATATGTGTAGTCGCCCTCGTCGGCGTCGCCATCAATCGTTTTGTACACTTTTTCGTACTGGCTGATGCGCCGGCGAAAGTCGTTAGCCGCCTCATCCGGGTCCTGATCCTTGTAGTCGGGGCTGGAAGTCTTGACGTCGAGAATGTTGGCCATGATGACCTCCTCCTGGTCGCATAGGCTTTCGACAAAAAGAACTTCTATGCCGTTGGCTGTGCAGATCTCGTGGACCCATTTGCGACGGTCCTTTGTGGAATTGGTGGCGTCGAGGATGCCGACGATGCCGCCGGAGCGGAACCAGCGCAGCATGTCAGCGACGGCAGCCTCGGCGGCGGCACGGCGCTTTCGTTCGCCCTCTGCATTGTTAAAATCGAAAAAGTCGGCGGTGGGATGTGGCGCATCGTTGCGCCGGTAGTTGCCGACGTTGAAGGTCTGGGCTGGGATGGAGAGCCACTGGAGGTAGCGTTGGGCTGGTGGGTGTGCGTTAGCGGCATCATGAGAAGAAGGGTATGAATGAGAAAGAAGAATGCTGAGAACCTCTAAGCCACGGCCGAAGTAGCTTGGAATATATATGAGGTGCCTTGGGGTCATATCGGGCTACCATCACTCACCAATCTGTGCAATATAGCTTTTGCCTCTGGCGGGCAAGCCCACCATGACGACACATATCTTGGTATCTTCGACCTGAACGCCGACACCGTTAGCTTTTGCCGGCATGGCGGGCAGGCGTTTCTATCTATTGGCAAGCAGTGGTGTGTGCGAAGCGGCGTTTGGGCGAGCGCAAAGACATAAAGGTTTCTGGTCGGCAGTGTATTGGTAGACGACGGGCAACCGAGATGAATGGCAATGAGTGCGAGAAGAGACAAGGAGACAGCAACGCTGGGGAAGTGATGAGTAGACGATGTGTTTGAGATGAGTTCCGATAAGTACAACAAGGCCAAAAAAAAGAGGAAAATGAAAAGAAGTAGAAGCCAGAGCGGACCGACGGCTTTGACGGAGGAATCGATCGCGTGAGGCGGGAGCGGTTCCTCGGTTTAGGTTTTTTCTGGGGCTTCCGGGGGACCGTCAGTGGACCAAAGAGCACTACAGAGTGGTGCAGAGTTCCCGGAGTGTGCTGTAAGCATTGAGCCTATCTGGCCTGTCGGTGTCACACGATTCCAGAAGACGGCTGTCTTTTTGCCCTTTTTTCTTCTCGTCTCCCTTGAATCTCTGAAATGATGCAAAGAGAGAGGTAAACCCTTTTTGCTTTTGACAGCAAGCTAAGCCGCCGAAAATAAACGGCCAGGGTCGGGTATGAGTATGAGAATGGCAAGTGAACCAGCAGTCTAGACTCGTGCCCCGCCAAAAAGGGTACCTTGGCAGCAAAGCCATCCTGCAGCACCTGGTAGGTACCCGCCGCCTTGGCCAGTGCTGGTAGAAAAGTAGGTAGCCGGCAGCCATTGCCCCGCATCTGAGAGCCTTCACGGCAAACGTCAGTTCAATGCAAACAGACGAGCGCAGCAAAGGCACCTTCTTCTTCTTCTTCTTCTTCTTCTTCTTCTTCTTGAATCTTTCCATTGCTTCGTCTCCTTGTCATTGAGCAGCCAATTCCTCTCTACTTTCCCCTTTGTCGCGCTGTTTCCAGGAAAACACTTGTTCGTCGTCAACCCCGGCCTTCAGTGCCCTTCAGTGGACCGCTGTCCTGGGCTGGGCCGTTTTTCTCCACGGATTCTCATCTCGTAATCGACTGACCACCTGCAAGATCCGGCACTTCTGCCCACTCTCAGGATTTGCCCCTTTCTCACCCAGCTCCAAGCCAGAAGTCAATGGCCGATAAACAGCTCAGCAAATTCTCCAACGACAATCCTCTGCTCAAATGCACTGCACTGCGCCTAGACACAGCCCCGAATCCCATGTATCGGAAACGGGCGTCGTTCAAAAAAAAAAAATTCCAATATGGTCCCATGACCGCTGCTGCAAGGCACCGCAGCCCACAACCCGGACGAGGCAATGAGGTTTCGCGTGTTGCTCCACCACTGACACCAATGTCCCAGCCCGTCCCGGGTCTGTCCGAGGTCACAGGCGTTGTCCTCGTACCGCCACTGCACCGTCACGGCTGCTCTTCTTGGAGGCTTCTGGCGGCTCTCGACGGCACAGCTTTCGCCTCATCCGTGTTCACGCCGTATTCGTGGATCGATGCTTGGCCTTGCATTCTGCATCATATATCCAGATCATACAACCACAGGATAGACACCTTGTCCCATAGGCCACGATCGCTTGCCGCTCCCGCCATTCGCGAACCAAAGAGGAAAAAAAAATTCGCCATTTCCCACTTGGGCATCGACACAACACACGCTCACCGCTCCAAACTCCCCGCCACTTGACAAAAAGAACCAGGCTTGCAGGAATACACAAGCACACATAAAAATACATCAGAGACCCTGGGGATCGGACTAACCTTGCTCATGCTGTATGTATTCGCCCTTGACCGGCCCGTAGGCGCAGGCGACCCAGCCGACACTCCCCTCGTCATGTCTTCTGCTTCTCGGCGCAGTAGTTAGAGAAGGGATTGAGTTGTTGTCACTTGCAGACACTGTAAGCACGCTTGTCTTCCTTGTTAAATACGCAAGTAATGCACGACACGGCCCTGCTCTTTCGCTTTGCACCTTTTCTAGTGTAGATGTAACTTGTACATAGACCTCTCCGTAAGCGGGTCGTGTCAAATTCGCAACGTGCGCTGCCAGCGATAAGCGTAATTACATAAATAAATACACCTTGTGGTACAGATTAGTTAGGTGCCGTTACTAGTGGGCGGCTACGTTGTGCACCAAAAGCATCATGCCTTTGGCAGTCGCCGCTCTTCACTTGTCAAATGCGTCGACAATCAAAATAGAATCGACCTTTGGCAAAAATTCTAATTCTTATAATTCAATCATCTAACAAAAACATAACCACTAATAAAAACCTTTCTGTCGCAACACAGCGGCCAATATATTATAGCTCCAATACCAGCATCGCAATCCATCACCACTGTGTGCCTACCGCCCCCTCGGCTCATTACCGCGAGTAGAAGCGCATCTGAGCTGCCCCAACGTCAAAAACGGCCACGACATTCTGCAAGAAGGCATCTCCCAGAATGTATGGTCCCTGGCCGCCGCTTGCCACGGCAATGGCGCAGTACCCAGTCAGTGGGTCAACCAGATCATGGTAAATCATATCCGCGGGGTTGACCCAAAAGTCGACGTCCGAAATAGTTATCGCAAAGCTAGGCGGAATCGAATTGCATGGTGCAAAGTACATGCCCCATTGGTACAGGTAAACGGCGCGTGGCTGGAAGGACATGGCGATGGCTTCGGCCAGAGCTTCTTCATGTTAGCGCTTGATTTACCTGTTCGGTTCACAGCCAACTTACGAGGGGGAAGGTACATCAGTGTTGTACCAGTGTCAACAATATAAGGATATCTGGTCGTATCTGTGGTCTGGCCCCAGCGCACGCCGTCTGGGATGATGGTGTAAAACGAATACTTCCATGCAGTTTCCGCTTGGTCGATAAGATTTGCCTAGTATGCGTTAGATACATCGGAAAAGCAGACCGAATCAAAAGTTAACAATGCTTACCACAATAAGATCCGTCGAGGCAGAGTCACCTCGCACCCAGTCGATGGGAGGAAGGCCACCCCAAGCAAGCACACCATCAGAAGAATTCTTGGAAAGGGCCACACTGAACACAGGGTCGAGGCCACCCTGAATGATTGCATTGGTAAGGAAAGGGGTATAATTAATGGCGTTCCAAGCGGCCTCATCCCCAATTTCACCGTAGTAGGCGCTGGTAATGGAAGGGTACGCAAGGCCCAAGATTCCGACAGTGGCATTGTTGCCACGCCAGTAAGTACTGTTTGCAAGGCCAACCTGCTGCTTCGTGACGGTAACTCCACCACAGCTGAGGTCAGAGTAGCCCATTGGACCAGAGATTTTCTCTCCAGAGCCGTATCTGAGGAAAAAGTGCAGCTCGTCGATGGTACCCTGGCCAAAATCGTCAACCAAGGATGTACCAAAGCCACAGGCAGCTTGATCGTGGGAATTGCCAACGCTATCGATGCAGTCAAAGTCCGACTTGGCTGCCCAGGTGTCGGAGCTGCCGGTGTCGAAGAGCAGCCACACAGGCTTCCCATCCCAGCCACATTGGATAGCGTACTGGGTAGAGTATGCACCGACCGACGATATATTCTGGAACGTTTGCTTGATACTGCCGGGAGTAGAGCGGAGAGCACGTCCAAGAGCAGAAATTGTGCCATGATTTCCCTTCTTGCCTGCGACGTGCTTGAGACGAGAAAAGCGCGGGGTGGGACGATCGGGCTTGGCCATGGTAACGGCCTTGACCCGTTCAAAGGTGATGCCGTTCATGGGCTGAGATAGATCCCAGTCACTAGCATGACGCTGCTCCTTGAGACCGCTTGCGGCTGCGGCCAATGCCGAAATGAGGATGCTTGCTTTCATGGTGACTGTAGGTACAGGTATACGGGACTCGTGGATCGACGGTGAGAACAAATATACGAATTGAGCGAGGCAAATATGCTACCAGCGCTACCAAAGTTATTGTAATGATTGCAAATGAATTGAAGTGAATCTGTGTTGTTTCGAGGAGTGTGATGATGGAAAGGAAGAACAGTTATTTATGTAGGAAGCAAGAGCCGTTCGTCTACCTTGGCTTGGCTCGACTCGCCTCGCGGCCTGCATTTGGCCGGGCAGCCGGCCGCGACGTTTGCCAGCTGGCAAGCAATAGTCAGTCAGTCCGACGCGGGTATTGTTTCCAGATGACAAAGAGGCAAACCTTGGCAGGAACACTATCCGCGCTTTTCGCTCCTTCGTCTTCTTCTTGCCAGATTAGTGTGGCATGTTTGATGTTGACTAGGCTTCGGGGTACATCCGCCGAGCTGACTTTGCACAGCATAAACTGACGGTCGCCAGATTCTCTGCAGCAGGACTGGTATGGCGAGGAGATGCGTTCCCGCTAAGCGACTCGTTCGACTTCCTCGAGGCTCAATCCCTTTGGCGAAGAGAGCAATCATCACACCAGCTCGGCTTTCGAAATGTGTCATTACCACGTCCAAGAACAAGCCAAGTACACCGCCGCGATTTGGGCCGTGATCGAGTTTTATCTCAACTTTTGTGTTACCCTTATCGAGTTTACGATTGATATGACGCAAGCGAGACGGTGCACCGTCAACCCGCGTCACAGCTCGCCCACTCCATTGCCGGGGCGAACTCACCGGTCGCTGCCCAGGACGCCAAAGTTCTGGCACAAGGAATCGACGGACGGATTGCGTATGCGACGTTGGACATGGAATTGCTTGCTGAGCGTGGTACCAATGGCATACTTCATTTGCCTACGATCCACTTTACCTTCGGTTTGCCAAACCTGAGTTGACAAGTGTGCAGCTCTTACAAGGACTCTGGTTGGGTAAGCATATAAGTTGTTGTGTTGTTTTGAATTGGTTCAGTTTGGCGTTTACGTTGCCGAAACCAGTGTGACGCAGGGAACAGAGTGCTAATCACAGTGCAAGAGATGAGACAGCCACTGGCCGCCCTCCGCATGATCTCGATGGCGTTGTCGCGACCAAAGTTGTTGTACTTTTGAATCAGTCGGCATGTTGAGGTGAAAAACTGCATTCCAAACCGATGTAGCTGCAGATCTATTGTCTGATGCAACATGGACATGAACTCGACAGGCGGGCAGGGGCCACGACATAGCGCATTTATACTGCTCCTTGGGTCTTGTGTCGGGAGTATACTTGAGGCGCGTCAAACAAAGCATATCCTTTGCTAGCCGTTATGCCAGATGTCATCATATCGATATCCATATGTACCTGACAAAAGAAACGGCCCGTTGATGGGGAAGTAGAAATGGCATACCCCAGGCACTTTATCTCGGTAACCCGCAAAACCACCTGGCGGAGTAGATTGGCTGCCGCTCGCCCCACCACCTACGGCGGACTATAGGTGCCTTCGTCTTAATTAAATTGTGCATGCATCTATCACGTACGTGTTATTATAATCACGCCTAAGGCGTGTTATATAGGCCTAGTTATTAGGTAACTCTATTATATATATATATATTAGGGTAGAACTTATAAGTATAAACTTATAGAAGTATAAATATTTATTTTCTAGCTTACTTTAAATTTTTTTTTTTCTTCTATAGCTTTAATCTAACTAATATATTTATAATTTTCTTAATTCCTTTTTAGTTATTTCTATATTTCCTTTTTTTAGTATATAATCCCCTTTTATCTAATACTTATTATATATTACCTTATACTATATTAGTAGTACTTTATTATCTCTTTATTATATTTTAGCCCCTCCTTATATAAATCTTTACTAACCTAAATATCTTTATAATAAATAGTTTTTTTATATTTATAATTAATACTAAAATAACTAGTACTAACCTAATCTTACTTAATTTCCTTTAACTAGATAAGCTCCTTAGTAAATATATTCTTATAAATAGTAATAAGCTAAAAAAGGCTAGTTTAAAAATACTTATAACCTATATAGTTATTATAAAGGTATATAGCTAGCTTTAGAAGGATACCTAAAAGTATATTTATAAATATAGTAGTAAGGTATATTATAAGTCTATATAAGTTATTATTAGATATAAACTAATTTATATAATTTAGAATTTAATAATTTATTAAGTATAAGCTTATATATAACTTATATAGAAATAAAATAGCTCTTATAACTAATTTTAAGCGCTTATAAGCTATTAATAT